>MJUU01062238.1:16378-46898 GCA_002080025.1 Modiolus philippinarum
GCCTCCCTGCTTTCATCCGTGGTGAGGTACAAACATATTCTAGAAGGACTGTTAAAGAACAATTGCGATTAAATTAGCTTAAAAATTATTTAATTGGTTTCAGTGTAGTTCTCATAGGTCCTGTGTTAAGCTATTTTGGCCGGCCATCGTGAGTGAGGTACAAACATAAAAATCACAAATGTTCATTTGGACGACCACTGGTTCATTATGATCAAATTTGGTTAAAGTTCTTCAAGTGGATTCACATTTACACTTACTTGACTCATAGAATGACATGATAAGGATGACTTTTATCATCGTAGCTTAAAATGATCGAGTTTTTTATGTCTTTGGCAATACATTGTATCGCAGTAATTATTAGACTTCATGTTACTAATGGTAGTACAATTTAGTTACTCCCTGCATGATATTTTACTAATATCTACAATGAAAGGACATGGAATTAATGCACATTAGACAAATTTTCTACGAATATATGGTTCACCAAGGAATGGAACAACGCTTTTATTATTGTTCTTTATCTTGAAGCCAACATGAGGCTTTCAACAATGAGCTTTGTTCATACCCCTTGCATCGGTTCGAGCGGAATTAATTGCTGATTATCAAACAATGTCACATCCATATTTACGATAGGTTATGGTATACGTTTAAATAAATATGAGACCATAACACATACGATAAGTCCAACTGCAACAATTTTAATGAGCTGTATGGCCATTAATTCCTCATCAGCAGCACCATATTCCAAACAAAGAAAATCCATAATTTCAAAATACATCGCCAAACGAATACCGAAGCAAGAATGAGGAAAGGGGAAATTCCGAAATCATAAATCCAACATCACGGCAATTCACAGCAACACGAATTGTGACAGTATGACAAAGACACAACAAAACAAAAATGAACAAAAACGCCACAAAACTAAAGCACTAGTAGTGCGAACCCATATAAAAACTGTTTAAAATGCATAAAATGCAAAAGTGTTTAAAATGCATAAAATTAAACGAAATCCGAAAAATCAGTATCAAATATACCTAAGGACAAAACTAAGATGAATGGAATTAAACCTTAGGGTTTAGAATTTACATACATTTAGATAATAGTTATTAAACAAAGTGTACACATGAGATCTTATCTCATGTGCAAGTACAGCATATCTAAGAAAAATAAAGAGCATACATCTCTAACGAGGGGAATTGTCCATGTCTTATTAAGCCTCAGATCGTCAACAAACATCAATTTAACTGAAAGCGTTCTTACAGTCACTGTCATCTGTTCCCGACAACAGCACTAGTGTCCTAACCTTGTGGACAAATACAGCACATAGACGAACACAGGGCTTTGATCAAGTCGATTGTTAGAAAACTTGGCATTATAAAATAGTGAGATGTGGGCATTTTAAACATGTGGTCATAATAACATTTGGAAATTACAAAAAAATAATAATAATAATAAAATGCCAATTTCGTAAGTATGATAGTGTATCTATAAGTGATATTCTCTTTAGAACAAGTACACCATAGCTGAAATATATAGCGCATTCTTATATATTCTTAAATACGGCTCACCCAAGTTAAAATTCCTTTCCTACATTGGCTGCATGAAAGTCCTCAAATTACAGTTTTATTTTTACCATTTTGACAATCTTTATTATTTCATTGCAGATAAAAGAGAAAACATTTGGAAGACAAGAAATCAAATATTTGTTAATAGGTAGATGGGTCCACATAACATAATTCGCTACTCAAGGGCTTGTGGTCGTTACAGTGACTTCCTTGATAGAGCTCAGTTGCTTACAAATAGACCACTTAAGCAAGGGTACGTTACAAAAAACTGAAAGTCATCACTACAGAAGTTTTACGGTCGACATTACGATCTTGTGGATCGCTATGGGATATCTGTTTCCCAGATGACAACATATCTTTCCCTCTGCAACTAAAGTTTGTTTTTCCTCTATCGGATTCGACTTTACTACCGGAGTTGACATGTTCAACACGGCGGGTGTCTTATAAGAAGCAGGAGATGCTTACTCTACCGGTACACCAGATCTCACCCATGGTTTTTTATTGGGTCCATGTTGTTAATCTGTATGTGTGTCTTAATTTTTCTTTTTTTGTCCCGAACTCAAGTGGTGTCCTTGTTTCTTAGTGTGTCTGATTTTGCCATTGTCCATGGATTGTTCGTTCTTTTGATTGACGGTTCGGTTCTCAACTACTTTATAGTAATGCAAAATTAGTAAAAGAGTCATTATAGCACGAGGAAGATACTTCTTAGTTTTATTACTAAGCTATATAAATATGTTGAAATAAAAAGATACCGAAGTACTGTTAATTTCTTCACATGTCTATTTCGACATTTGTTTTCAATTTTTGCCATTTTTAATCATATTTCAGTGTAGACGAAAATGGAAAAAAGGCTCTTAGTAATAATATTTGATATCAAATATTCATATCGTCAATTAAACCTCTAAAATGTATCTAAGAAAATACAAAAATATAAAGCTGAATGATTAATAGAAATTTTATTATTCTGCACACGTCCATCAAGGAGTAACTTCTCACCAGTAGCATTAATTCAAATAACATTAGCTGCAAACATAGCGAGAAAAAAATACTCATTACCAAAAATATCAAAATAGAAGCCTCAATCAAATACAAAAAAGATGAAGGATCTCATAATATTTTAGGTGTTTGAATTTTGATAAAAGCAGTAGATTTCTGTTAATTTCTTTAATTTATTCAATATGTAGCTTTGTTGCAAAGGCTTGGATAAATAACAAAATACCGAAACAAAATACCGAAGTTACTGTGAATTCAGTTTCTGCATATGGCCATTTCGACAGCTAATGTCTCTTTAGGGCAGACCAAATCAAAACAGCTTTTAGAGAACAAATTACCAATAGGATCTGAATAGACAGCAAAAAATTCAGCTTAGATCTATGCAAGAGGGAGATACTCCTTAGTTTTAAACAATATTTTTTTAAACTTTAGATCTTGCAAGTTTCCTAGATATAATAGATACTAATGTGATAGCTGTGTAACTTTAAGGTTAATGAGGACACCATACCCAGAAAAAAATTCTTTGTTTTTGGATATATTGTAGTACTAAAGTAGTTGGTTATTACGTGAAATTTTCAAACCCCCTTCCCAGGCTTTTTCTCAAGTTGTTGTTCATGATTATTAACAACAAAGATGTATTAGGCAGACTGTAATGCGTATGTTGTTAGTAGGGGTAAAATAACCATCAAAGCTCTGTCCTTAGCTGAATTTGGATTTACATTTAGATCATATTGGTTATTTGTTCTCTATCAGTTTTGAAACATCTTTGAGTTTATGGTCTTCCAAATGTTTAGATTTTATCTGCACTGAAGAGACATAAGTTGTCGAAATGCGCATATGCAGAAATGAAATTCACAGTTACCTCGGTATTTAGTTATCTGGTATAAGTTGTGACTATTGAATATGTTATAACATAGAACAGATTTCGATCATGCAACCTCGTAGCTTCAGAATTACCACAATGTCATTTACAAATTCTAATTTTCTGATATATTGTATGATATTTCGACACGAGACCCCGCAGAAGTCCTTTAGAGAGATAAAGGAGCGCGCATGCGGACAGGAATGAGCGTGTATTTCCTTTTGGCCACCATTTTGACCAGGATTGCCTAATATGCTGAATATAGGCCATTTTGGATAATGTGGACTATATGAAGGAGTTGATATTTCCTCTATTTTTCTTGTTACGAACCTCTCGGGAGTGATCTCCATAAAGCGGAATTTAGCAGTGGCTTTTTTTGGAATATTTCTATCATGTCTGCATTAATTGTTTTGAAGGGGACATAGCTTTTTTGTTCTAGGGTGATTTGCCTCTCCCGCAATTTTCGTGTTTTATTCTATCATTATTTCCACATTTTTTTCATTTGTGCACATTATTTACTTTTTCGCAATTATCTTTCTATTTTATTTAATTTTTACAGTTATTTTCCCCCTTTTCAGCCTTTTTTCTGTGTTATCTTTTTATTATTTTCCTTTTTCTCACCTTATGATAGGATGATCTACGTTTTTCATCCCATGCGGAGCAATCTGATTTTTTCCCGCCATTTTTCTGTTTTCATGGCAACTGTCAACATTTTGATATTTTTAACACCAAAACTCGTTTCTACACATGCTAAGTAACCTTCCTGTTAAATTTCATTCCATTCTGAGCATTTTTATTTTTTCCCGCCATTTTTCTGGTTTGATCCTCATTAACCTGAAAGTCGTCATCAGTAGAACAAACGCCAGTTGAGATATATAGACCCTGTAGGATGAAGGTAAGTGAGAACAGAACGTTCAACCTAAAACAAATAATCCAAGGAAAATGGCAACATCTGGAAAAGATAGAAACAGAGACATAACATGAGTATGGCACAGAAAGGAAAAATGAAGACACACACATACAAAGATGAACCACACGGACCCAAAACAAAACCATTTGTGAGAGCATGTGCACCGATAGAGTAAGAAACTCCCGTATCTTATAAGGTAAATGAATTTCGCCGGCACAGAAAGGGAAATTATTGATAGTGAAATCAAAATGTTTTCACATGATAACATTTAGATCCAGAAAAATTGCAGTATTTGGAATCACTCTTTAATTTTTTCAGTTTCAGTTCTGGTGGGTAAATAATGTCAACAAAATCTAAAATTCAAGGATTATCAGTAGCAAGGATGTAGTTATCATTCAAAATTGAAACAAATTTGATGACTGTTTTGCACGGTTTCATTTTGTAGTTTTTTTTTCTTGAATTCTAAGAACAAAATTGCAATGAAAGGTGAACAATTTGTACCCAAATAATTCCGTTGACCTATTCATAAAAATGCTGCCAAAGCGAACCATTAAGTTGTGTAGAAAGAGATTTAATGCCTTAATAATATCATCACATTCCAGGAACAATGGTTGCTGTAAGTTATATTAGGTAAGAATCCTTGTTTTGTTATAACAAATGAAAACAAGAATAGAAAAGTTTTCCCAATTTGTATTTAATCAAATTATGTTGCAGGAAAGTATAAAGTGAAGAAAGATTTTTTTATGATTTTAATTTATGCAACACTTCAGTAGAATTTTTACACTAAAAAATTATTTAAACCAGAATTAAGACATGTTTTTTTATAACTTGATTTTATAACTTACTCCTTTATTCAATAAAATGCACTGGTTGAATGGATGGACAAGTTTGTGGTTGAACAATTACTCGGGGCGAAATAAAACAACGTTTGTTAATATATTTAGTGAAGCTTAGGAACCCAGTACAAAGTTGGTAAGGTGTTTTCTTTTCATGGAATTTCTCTATTCTTGTAATGCTGTTTAGTGGGCGTGTTTTCCATAACGAGTAGTAGGAAAGAAACTGATATAATTTGCTTGACATCGATATAGTATTCCTAACAATTGATAGCAACATTGTTTGCGGCTAAGCTAACAAGTACAAACACATATTTTCACCCAGATGCCTCAATTTTGTCTGACCTCTGTTTACAGACAGCTAAGGCATCATAATAGCTAAATAAAAAATTATTCTGATGGTGACCTTTACAGAAAATACTTTGAACACATGACAGCATCTTTGTCTTCATTTTGTAGTTTTTAATACAATAATTGTTACCATGGTGTTTAATGAGACTAAAACACGTTTGCAAGTTACTATATGAAGTAAGGTGATATTTAGGTCCTTTCTAAAGAATCATTAAATGTCTTCATCTACAATGGTGTTTATATATGCCCGTAATTGGCATAGCCATATGGCAAAGAAGAATAGTCACAGCTGCATGAGTAGTTCTTCTCGTTATTAAGGATAAGAGGAAAAAGAAGATCAATTGCAGAGAATATTTTTTTTTGTAGATTGTGAAAAAGGTAATAACAGGCATGTCCTGGTCAATATATACGGGTACGACTTTTTGAATATCAGTGTCCCAAAAAATGCCTGAAATATCAATCCAATCAATTCCTTTATTAAAATTTTTACAATGTTAAATGATCTTATTCTATATATTCACCGGATTCGTCGATTCCAGGATAAAGCTGATGATAGCATAACGCATCGATAATTTTAGAACACTCATATATCGGATTATTAACGGATATAATACCAAGTTACCAAATAAGTAAATACCGAAGTTACTGTGAATTTATTTTCTGCATATGCGCATTTCGACAACGTCATGCATGCAGGTGTTCAACAAGGTTCTTTGCTTGGGCCTTTTCTATTTCTAGTATATTTAAATGATAGAGTTGACAATATAAACAATAATATTTGCCTTTTTGCAGTTGATACATCTCTATTTGTAATTGTTTTACAACAACCATAACGAAGCAGCAATTTCATTGACTAATGATCTAGATACTATTTCAGTCTGGTGTGAAAAAAATGGGCGGTTCAATTTAACTTTGAAAAAACCAAGAGTATTCTTTTTACTCGAAAGTCTGGAGCATACCCTCCAGTTCGTTTCGGTATTAATGGAAATATAATTGCTGATACTGACAATCATTGTCATCTTGGTTTAACACTGGAATAAAATTGATATTCGTGAAAGAGGTTAGTTATTATAGACATTGATAACGATTATCATGACAAGAAAACATATTTCTAACGTTCGAAAGACATTTAGCGGACACATAAAAAGACTCGAATATTTTTTTTTAACCATTAACATATATTTTAGCCCTTTTCCAGCCGGTTGAAAATGAGTAAAAACTGGAATTTTATTCGAGTACATTATAACGTAAACGTATTGACGACCTTTTTATCAAAAGTGACAACAAAAAAGTTCGAAGCATATTTACAGGGAGAGACAAGCAAGAAAGATCCACCCAAGGAAGGACAATCCCAGAACACATATACCCAGGCATAGTCTGTTGCTTCCTTGATTCCAAGTTCTGATGGATATATTATCGCAAATTCTGTATTGTAAAGGGAAAAGACGTCATCTTTACATCTGTAGGAGAAATGAAAGGATCTAGAATTCTTGATTTTATTGTCTTTGGTTAAATTTTGATGCAATTCTGTTTTGCATGTGTACGAAACAGATCAGCTTTGACTGGAGCCCCTTGTACACATTTAAATGCCGACTATTTGTTGAAGTATTTTGCCTGCAAATGACTCTCCGAGCTCTACTGGCGACATCAGTTATATATGTATTTCTTGAACGATAGCGATAAATTATAAAGCTTATGCATAAAAAACATTTAATGCTACAAAAAATGCCAACATGTCCTGCAATTCGCAAACAGTTTACTGTATGCTGTATCTCTATTTCATTGCATTTTCCCTTGAATTATGTAGTATGTAAGCTTTTTTGGCAAATTAATAGGCAACCAAATCCTAGGAATTCTTCTCTTTTAACTGTTTGTTGATTGAGGATTAGGTCTGTAAATTACCTTGAAGATAAACACATTATCCATAAATGATTGAAATACAGCATATAAATCAATCAATGTTAAACCCTTACAATATTAAATTGGTTATATGAAAAATAACCATATAATGCCTTAAATATGAACGATAATTCTATATTTTTATCGGCAATATGTACATTTCTCTTTGATCTTACTGACTGATATTGTCAGTATCTCCATACTGACCTGATACAAGAAAATATCAGGCAATGACGTCATGACTTCCGATGTTGCCGATAAAAACAATAATGGTAGTTTTGAAGGTCTAGACAGAAAATATCACTAGTATCACAGCTCGTCCTATCGGACTCGCCGCGATACGGTGATATTTTCTATCTCGACCTTCAAAGCTACCATTATTCTATATATATTGCGTAATCGAACCGCGATGTAAGTATATACCACGACTAAAGTGGAAAAAATATTGCTGGTCATAAACACAGTTATAGACAGTTTTAGTATTCATCATCAAAACCGAGACCGAAACCAAAAACCAGCATATACAGAATTAATTCTGTTTGCAAAGTTCAAACAGAATTAAATTGTTTGATTAGTTCAATTGTCTAGGTTTTGTTTGGAAATCGCTACATTAGACATTCAATTTTATTTTTACACCCATTTGTTAATACAATATGAAAAAAGTATTATGGAATCTCATAATGGGATGCATAATATTTTTTGGTTGCAAAATTTATTCTGTTGATCCTATTTGATCTTTTATTACTTTTAACATTTGTGTACGACCCGCAAAAATTAATGCATTACTGTCGTTGTCGGGCTCGGCATCTGTGGAAAGCTAAACTCTTGTTCTAGTAGACGAATCATGATGAAATTTTAGTATGACGTTTCTGTGCACATATATAAGCTCGGGTTCCAAATTTGGGCTCCTGGCCTGCCTTTTTAAATAAAAGTGCCAAATAGTTGTCAAATTGAGGTTTTTGCGTCTGTGAAGAACATTACTTTGCTTCTAAAAACCGGATCGTGATCAAATTTTAGTATACTGTTTTTGGCATATGCGTAATCTAGTTTTTGGTTTTTAACTTTGGAATCATGGTCCAAACCATTTTTATAAAAAGGGCTAAAAAGCGGTTAAATTGGGTTAATTACTTAAGAATCTTTATTATTTATCCGATTTTGATCGGGTTCCTTCTGTTTGCCTAAGAAAATTTCTAATCTAGAGTATGCAACGAATTTATTGTTGCATTTAACGTTCATGAGATAGTCACAAAAATGCAAAATGTCGCTCGAAAACTAGGGTTTCAATCCTCGTAAAGTTTTTCTAAAGCTGCATTTTTAGTCTGCTGTTTAAATCAATCTTTTTGTTCTGAAAATTTTATTTCATTAAATCCTTTTGATAGAATTTTGATATGTTTTAATATGTTACCATATACACATTTATTGAATTTAAGCCTAAATAAGGTATGATAAGCAAGATTTTTAGTCTGCTGTTTAAACTCAATCTTAAAAAATGGCTAAAAACAGCTTTTGAAAATTTTATATCCTCCTGAGGAAGGAATTCTATGCATTGGAAAATGCAAATTTTATGAATTTAAGCAAAAATGATGTTTGAAAAGTAGATTTTTAGTTTGTTGTAAATTAAACTCAGAAAAGTTATTTAATTATATTCTTTCGATATATTGCAATATAGAAATTGCCTAAATTAAAGCATAAATAATACATGAAAAGTAAACTTTTAAGATCGATCTGTAAAAATAACCAAATTAATTTCAGTCTTTTGAAGTATATTTCATATATCCTTTTGAAGGATTTTTACATGTTGTGAAATACAAATTTCATGCATATTCGCTTTAAAGAAATGGTCACAAGCACCAAGCTATTAGATTGGTTTTACTTTTTTCTGCATTTCGATTTTGCTGTCTATCAAGACAAGCATAACCTCAGTTTTAATTTGTAGTTTTTATTTTAATTAAATATGTTCTACATGTGGTCTTATGTACGAATCTTAAAGTTTTTTGCTCACTTTTAAATGCACAAAATAAATGCAAACAGAGAACATGAAATGTTCAGATCAACAGACATAGCGATGCGAAAAAAGTCTGAAAATATATTTTTGCAATCTTAAGATATATAATGACAAATTAGTTTTTTAAGGTATGAGGCATTAAAAACAAAGTTTTTTGTGTTAATACTTACTTGGATTGAGTCTTTATGTTGCCTTCAACACCAGCTTTCAGAATTAAACAGTTTCAACGTGTAGAATAAACAATGAAGGGATATGGAGTAAATGCATATCATATAAGGTCAGTACAAATACATGACTAGACAAACATTTATATAGATATACATAGAAAAGTATTTGCAAATACAAATTATGTATGTAAATTTTTTTGTTCATGATTACACCAAAAAAACGAATTTTGAATTTCCTTAAGTCTGATCACTTCTATTACATTGAATTTATAAAAAGAAATCTTAACTTTTTGAGTCCGTCAGGTCCTCACTAAACAAGCAATAGAGAGAAACCAAACACATTTCATTCTGTATATAGTTTCGGTTTCAGATTCAGTGTCAATTTTGACGATGGATAGTAAAATTGTCTATTAGCACCTCCAAAGAAAAACGAAATGGCAAAAACTATTTGCAGAGGAAAACACCGGACAAAAATTCATTAGAAGCAACCGCAACACTGGTAAAGCTGTCAACACAATATTTAGAAAAGATCTACCTACGTATGTCATTAACACACAAAGGAGAATCGGCGATTTAATTTTAGGGAATTGCAAAAAAGAAATCAATCTGAGTTTCTGTTACATATCTAAGAAAGATTGAAACAAACTCCTTCGTTCAAAATGTACAGCACCTACATATATTACCCCTTCGCCGATTTCTAGCAACTAACTATTTTAACTTTACCCACGTGTAACACTCTCAATTATGTGTTTGGTATTTTTTTGTATTTTTAAACCATTGGCCGATGCCACTGCTGCTGGACTAGAGGTCCCCCAAGATATTCCCCGGTCAAATAATCAGACTTGTCTGACATGAAAATTTACCATGCAGTTTATAGAAATTTACTGTTTTTATCCAAATTTTAACCCCTTAAAGACACTACGGGTTCATTGCATGTATGGAACTCGGTAGATATCCTTAGCACTGCATGTGGCATCCTATTTCGATAGTTTTGGCAATGAGTTCTTCTTTTCTGACTATTTTTAGGTTATGGCTTTCCATATTATTTATTATTGAGGTTACTCTTTAAAAAACGTGTACAGCATAATTAACTGATTCATCATGCAACTTTGGTATTTTTGTATTACTAAATTCTTGCAAAGCATGCAATTTAGGATCACAAATTTCTTTTGGAAGCAAACTATAATAATTTAATCAGTATGAGTTACATGTCTGCCTACCAAAACAGAAAACTTAGTATCAGCTAGAATCTGCGAATATTTTAGTTGTTTTTTACTAATCTGTATCGTATTTTTCAAAATTATATTTCACATTGCTATCTTATTTTTTTACTGTCAAAAGCACTTGCATCTTGATATTTTGGTACACCCGAAAATATCTTATAAATATATTGGATAACACTTAAAAAAATAAACAAGGACTCAACTCTAAATCGGATAATAGAATAAAATAGTTACCGTTTTTTGTTTCAGCACATATGCAGTGTTATTAACTTTTAGAAAAACATATGCACATTCACCTTGACAATAGACAGTATCTGTATAATATTGATGGCTGGTGAGGTTCATAAGCAGATCATATTCCATAGGGCTTTTTCGAGTGGACTCGACTATCGTCGGTGAATAATTAACATGTCCCAAACTACCAGGCAATTATTTATTATGTCAACACTACACGTGGTTATGGATTTTATTATTACTACTCGTCTGCCGCTGACAATTACTTGATGAAGAAGGGTAACTCTGTCTAGGCAAATAACGCAAACTAAGAATATTAAATAATTCGTGTTGGGAATGTGAATTTTCTGTTAGTAAATCACGTTTTCTGTTGGACAATTCAAAACATTTTTTCGTATATATCAGGTATACAAAAGCTTGACTGGATATACACATTTCATTGTCCAATCGATAAAAGAGGTTCAGTTTAAACCATCAGTTTGAAACGTATTAAATAAGAATTTCAGCATAACTGAAACATTCATAATATAAATTCTGGTGACTTTATGCGTTTTTCTCTCTTGTCTCGACCGGGTTCTTTTAGAATTTTAATTTTAAAACCCCCTTTTCTCTCGTTTAGCATCGGTATTTTGCCAGTGTATTCCCACAAAACATGTTAATGATTTAAGTAAATCAACCCAAAGCTAACAAAAGTATATTTTATAAATAAGAACATGTGCACGACATATGATCTACAAAAAACTTACCTGATAAAGTATTGAAAACCCTTTGGTGACAAACAGGTGGTATATTTGCCAAGTAGCACATTTCTATTTTGTTTTCATATTCATTAAAAAACAGTTCCTCCAAAATACTTGCCAATTCTTCTTCTGATTTTCGTTTCTATTTTAATGAACAAAACATAAATAGATTTACCCTACATGTACTGCTAGCCTTTGCTGATTCCTTAACCAAGCACGACTATTCCGAATTCTTATCGTTGTTACGTTTGTTTGGTTCTTTTTGTTTGTGTTTATCGTGTGCAGTGCCTTTGTAGATTGAGGGTTGTGTTTTAGATGGTAATTGTAGGTTTTTCTGTTATCTTTCCCTTTTGAGAAATGCTTCAACTGTTTATCCAAAAGTGTTAAATCCGAATATACTAATATATCCTGCTCAGAATTGTTTATATCAAATGTTTAAAACATTTTGGCATTTTTAAAAATGAATGACGAGTTATTTGAGGTGTTATATTAAATGACATATATGTAAAATCAGGACACGGTTTTAGCAATCTGACATCATTTAAAATAAATATTTTGATAAAATGTTTATAGTGTTTAGTTATATTATCAGACTTATATGTTGTATATTTACTTTCTTGTTCCATACTTGTTACAGAAGACCAAAGATACTGTAAATTTAGATTCGCTTTGGTATTCATTTGGAAATTTATTTATTCGACAATTTATGTCTCTTCAGTGCATAATAGAACGGTACACTCCATTAACCAAATTATGTGTCAAAATAGTATACATGTAGAATTATCGAACAGAATTGTGAAGAGCCAAAGTACAAGAGGCAAACGATAGAGCAAGTGGAAAATACCGATAAAATTTTCTACCGCTATAGTCCATACTTGTTAGATGCATTTCATAAGAAAATTTTGGGTCAAACCGGTAAACAAACCACCAACACGATCAAAGTGAACAGCTAGAATCAGGTTAGGACAGAGCTATTCCTTTATTTTAAAAACTGTCTAAAATTAAGATGTGTCAATTTTTGAACCAGCACAGAATAACAGAAAACTGGGTTGATGAATACCCTTGAGATTTACAGTCCACATACAGATGCATTGATAATTGAAAAAAAAATAACTAAATACAACTCAGTTTATGCAGATTGCCATTTGGGGAAGTTTTATCTTTTACTGTTTGTCTTCACCTGTTATATTAGTTTACAATAGGAACAAATTGTTAGATTCAGTTATGTTCAATGACAAACTAATAGATTTCTTTGAGTAAGTATCATGTATATCGAGGCATTGAAAGTATGCATAAAACCTTACAAGTGTTGTATAACTGGTATATTTTCGGATTCTAGCTATGTAAGTAAACACAGCTGCGCTGGTAATCACTCCCATCATGACAGCAACAGCTGAGTAGATAATTCCTAAAACATATATGAAAGAATACATTGTTTAAACAAAACAGAAAAACAGTTGTGTCGTTAAAACCTTTTGAAAAAATGAAACAGCTCAGGATAAATGGAGAAAAAATGGGGAATTCTTTCAAGTGTAGTGATTCATTTGTTTTATATCCATAAGACATCTTTTGAATAATCAGTACATATCAGAACAAAAATAAGACTTTTTTTCTAAATATCTATAATGTTGAATCTAGAAAATACCCGAAGTATCAAAACTTTCTTTGTCGTCTCGTTTTGGAATTTTTCAAACATCATTCTAAACACTTCAGCTATTTGCTACAGTTTTATACGAGATGATGCTACAAAGCTACAAATATTGTTCCCATGACGTTTTCAGTGTTTAAATGTCTCTGACGATCCAAAACAGCTTGAACATCCTTTGATAAGAAACAATTCAACGTAGATGAACAGATTGGTATGAGTACATCGGCAAACGAATGCCGAAGCAAGAACAAGGAAAAGGGAAATTCTAAAATCATAAATCCAAAATCACTGCAATTCACAGCAACACGAACTGAGACAATATGACAAAGACAAAATGAACAAGAACGCCACAAAACTAAAGCACTAATGATTAAAGCACTGCAATAGTACATGTGCATAAAAGTCATCAATATGGGGCTCAAAATCAAAATCTGTCCAGATGTCCAGATGGTTTTTGTAGATCATAAAAAAGAGTAGTTAATATTGCATAACTTCAAATAATAATTTCTGTAGACTAATAGTTCGTAATGCTGACACAAATATTATATAAAATATGATTTTTCAAAGGTATATTGTAGTGCAGTGTTCTCCGATCCCTATTATGTTTTCAGTATTTAAAGAAATAGACAGCCCTTTAATAAAAAAGTTGGAAATGAAAGAAAAATAATACTAACAATAATTTGCAAACGAATACCGAAGCAAGAACGAGGAAAGGGGAAATTCTAAAATCACAAATCCAAAATCGCGGAAATTCACATCCAACACCAATTGAGATAGTGTGACAAAGACAAAACAAATAAACAAAGATGAAATCAGTCGTACCAGTTGTACTGAACTGCATTTGTTTTAGACAAATTATTTGTTGAGTGGCATCTTTTAATAATAAAAATCATTAATAACAATATCTGAAATCAAAAAATTAGTTTCAACCAAAGGATCATATAAAGTTTTCAACAGAGAAAAAGAAGAAAGGTTACAATGTAAGAAGATTCTGTTGCTCTCATTTGAGTAATCAGATGAAACTGTATAAAGTTTTGAAGATTTTCTGTTGTTTAAATTGTTTCATTAAGAATATTTGTTTACCCTATCATCTCTATACTGAAAATATAGCTATATTAAACCCAATTTAGACCAGGAATAATGATGAGAACATTTCCGTATTTAGCTATAGTTTCATGATGTGTTCGTTAAGCCATCTTGAACTTACTATGAGGTATGAGCAAAGCTCATTGTTGGAGGCCATGGCGACTTCAAGATGAAGAACAACTATAGAATCGCTGTTTGATTGCTTGATTTTACTATATATTTGTAAAGACTTTGTCTCAAATAACTAAATACCGAAGTTACTGTGAATTTAATTTCTGCATATGCGCATTTCGACAACTTATGTCTCATCAGTGCAGATAAAATCTAAACGTTTGGAAGACCATTAACTCAACTGATAGAGAACAAATAACCAAAATCATCTAAATATAAAGCCAAAATTAGCTAAGGACATAGCTGTGCGAGAAGGAGATACTCCTTAGTTTTCAACAAAATTTACAAAAAATTAGATATTGCAAGGTTCCAAATAGAATCGGCTTTTGGGTCAGCACCGAAGTATACTGACTACTGGGCTGGTGAATACCCTCGGGGACTAACAATCCACTAGCAGAGGCATCGACCCAGTGGTAACAAATAACTAAGTTAATTTACTCCATACCTTTTCATTGTTTATAGTTGGCATAGAGAATTTCTGAAAACAATATGATGGACTAAATCGACTTAAATGTATTACATCAAACTCACCTTCAAGTGTGACATTTTGTTGTCGTCTCTGTGTAGTTGCTACGTATAAATTAGTACTGTAGTCTGCCAATATATTCAGTAATTGTATTAATAATTCTTCTTTGAATGCCAAAAAAAAAACATTGAAAATTTGCTACAAACCAATAATTATGATTAAACATTGAACAAATTTTACAACAAATTAGAAAGATTTCACATATCGTAATTTAAAATTCACTAAGACTCTTAAAATTTGATATAGACTCTTATAATTTGACAAACATCAAATTTTTAATTGTGAATATCTTAAATAAAAATGGAAAAGATCATATTCAAATAACCTTCAGGTTTCACACCTGGTTCTGGTCTCTGTGTTTTTTCTTCATATACAGTGGTCGTATAGTCTGCAAATAAAACAAGACGAAGTATTTTTATTAATAATTCACATTCATATCAACAACATAGATCAAATCTAAAATCATAGATGAGATTTGGTACACGGGTAGACTAGGCATCTCTAACTTCATATAAGACAACAGCCATATTAATTCAGTTTCTAGTTTGTTGTGAATTTTTTTCTGTTGTCAATGTTAAATCATAATTACAAACACGTGAATTCCGTAAGTAAAGTCAAATCAAGCAGGGGAAATGTCAAATTGTATCTGTTACAGCGAAATGTCTGTTGCTACATGGTAAACAGATATTTCATTGAAGATTGACGATTGCCAGCTTTCAATGGGTTCATTTTACATTTTCATATGCTCTTTTCGTCATTTTTTGTCTTTATTTTACATTTGTCTGGTTAATCTTTGGGTCGTCTTTCTTATGGTTTTCACTCTATTTCGATACTTAAAAATTCATGGTATTGTTACTTTACACTATTGCGTATAGAAAATGTATCCAAAAATATGCCATTACACCATCTAATCATGGTATGTATTTTATCTTGTACCAAAAGATGTAATCTTACAATGCTGACCTGTATGGTCGATCGACTACACTTTCTGAGGTCCCCGAGGGTATTAACCAGCCACATAGTCAGACTTATTAGGCATGAAACATTTGCCGTTCGTTTTAAAGTTTAATGTTTCTATCAAACTTCGAACCGCTTAAAAATACGTAGGCTTCGGTCTGTGTAAGTCAATCGTTGGATAACCTCTGTACTGGATTTGGCCTCTTACTTCAATATTTGTGGTAATGAGTTCTTTTGGGGGGGTTATAGCTTTCAATATTTTTTGATTATCATGTTGTTGATGGGAGGTAACTCCCCAAAAACGTGTACTGCATTACGAAATATATACGGTTTATTATGCAACTTGGGTATTTTCGTACATTTAAAACTTATTCGGGTTTAATTATTTTAAAAACTTTTATTAATTAGGGATACGAGTTTGTTTATCTGCTTCTTACGTATTAGGCATAGGAATCGTACACAAATAATAAATTTGACAAAATACTGACCTTGAAATTGATCAAATATCATACAATATTCTAGGTCTATCCATGGCTCTACAAAGGTTTACATTGAAACTAAATAAATAAACTGCATGTCAAATCCCACTAAAAGTGAATAAAATGCTAAATCAATACTAATTAATCATGACTTTGTAGGTCTACCGTAGGAACCCAACGGGGTTAGAATGAGAGAAATGAATATCGAGATTGCTCCCCACCGAGGGATTTGGCTGTTCTTCGAATGCACAGATATTACAAACAGATTACACTGCCAACGCCATCTCTGTGTTAGTCCAAAGGAATGTAAAATAGAGCGAACTACAAATTTATTTTGACACGTAATATGAGGCTTAAGTATATTAATTAACCGAAATTTGAACAGGTCAGTGGTCGTCCAGTGGTAGCGTATCGAACTCTTAACCCGTAGAACCTTGACAGAGGGGTGCGAATCCCACTGGAATCAACAAAAATTCAATATTTAATATTAAAAGACTCAGACTCTGAATCTGAATTGATAAAAACAGATGAAAAATATATCCCAGGCAGATAATTCAAGTCAAAATGATTGATTTCATCGTAAAATTTTTTTTCTTCAATCAAGTACCCAAAATTGCAGTTAATTTATCTTCTGCATATGGTCATTTCGACAACAAGTCTCATCAGTGCAGATTATATCAAAACAATTGGAAAACCGAATGAAAACGAAAAATTTCTAAGTGTCATTTTCCAAAAATTGAAATAGCCTTAATTTTGTTGGGCCGACCGTAAAGATCAGTCCATAATATACCATATAAACGAAGCACAAAAAAGATGTTGGGGTTTTCATCGGTACTCACTTATTTATTCTTATTTATCCATTTAACTAACAGTCTGCATTCCCTTTCACTTTGTTAAAGAGAATCCATGGTACTTGTTTTGCTTTAAAATAAGAATTAGAGTGAGTACCGGTGAAAACCCCGACATCTTTTTTGTGCTTCGTTTTTATGGCATCACCGTCCTGAAAAATCAATTTTGTATTATAAAAATTCACTTTCAGTAATCAGTCCATCACATATTGAAGAATGATTATTTACATTGACGAATTCAACTTGATTTCTCCTGTTACAAAATGTATCAAATATTTGACATAAGTTGTCGAAAGGCGCATACGCAAAAACAAAATTCATAGTAACTTCGTATTTTGTTATTGATTATATAAATGTCCTGCTTTGTTTTGGGTCGTTTTAACCTGGATATGGGATGTTGTCTCCTTGACATTTACCCCATTTCCTTTCTTTTTCATATTTATGTTTGCGTTTCAAACTTCAAGCATTTGTGTGACGTCACATATTCTTTTTTGCCATTGAGCAGGCTTTTCATATTTTTGCATTTCACTGAAGATAACATCGTGTAGATTGTTGTTTTAGAACGGAGATAGCTGTATTTTATTTCAGATTTGTGGATGTCAGTCTTCATTTAAGGTCTTTTCGTTTGTCTAGCTCCATAACTGCGTCACTGGGTAAATTAAGTATACAAATACATCCGAAAACGAATACCGAAGTAAGAACGGATACAAAGATAGGAAATTCTTATATCAAAAATAAAATGATAACACGGCAACTGACTTTTAAAACAAACTTGGCAAACTGACTTAGACAAAATAATTCGGCAAAAATAAAAAAAGAACGCCACAAAACTAAAACACCAGTAGTGTTAACCCCTACATAAGAAGGGTAGTAAAAGTCCATAAAGTCTACCATATGAAACAATGGTCTTCCATGTCTACAGCTGTTTCCTATACGAATTATATTTTTTTTTATCTAATACAATATTTATCAAATCAAATGGCATTACATGTTTTACTGTACAATTACTGTTCTCTTAATATTTGAAAATGTTGTTATCTGTGGTAATAATTTATTAAAGTTAAAAATACTGTAATTGTTTAAATCTAATTTAGATATTAAGCTTTTATTCTTCCGAATCAGATTAATATATGTGATTAATAAATCATAAAATGTCATTTTCAATACCGGCCCTGGTATTTGCCCTCGACCCATATCAGCCCTCAAGCTACGCCTTCGGGATTGATATGGGCCTCTCTGGGTAAAACTAGGGCCGGTATGTAAAATGAAATGTAAAAATCCATAAATACATGAGTCCCTATCAGCTATCAAGAGGTTCTTCGGGTGGATAATGGAAATCTGATCTAAAAGGTTAAGCAAAATCTATTTTACTCGTTCAATTGCATAACGAATTACATTGTGAACGTAAGGTTTCATTCGAATTGAACAGATTTTCTAGGAATACAATTTTCAAGTTGTACAAAAACATTCACAACCAACTTTAGTTCTTTGACAGCCATAATGGAAGGTATCGTCTCTTCAGTAGACATAAAAAATAAATAATAATATGCATATTTATATATATGGAAGAACTGATACCTAAATTATTAATATTTTGAAGAAAGCTAAAGAAACCTCTGCTTCTCTTTATGTTGTAAATGCTTTGGGGTAATCTATTCGGACTTAAAATTCATTTCGATAGAGATACGTTCACAAACTCCGAAATATATGGACAGCTATAGCATCTTTCAAACCTGAGATTTCCATGTTAGAAATTTTTCTTTATGAATTACTTTTTGAATACAATTAAAACCAATCAACAATTACGCTAGGAGGAGTCATGAACAAACAGAGACATAAGTTGTCGAAATGCGCATATGCAAAAAATAAATTCAAAGTAACGTCGGTATATTGTTACTTTGTGCCAAAATTTGAGGAGCTTACATCTCAAAAACTGGCACAATGACCTATCAATAATTCTAGCTTAATATGATATATGATTGATGTTTTAACAAATAAAAATAATAATTTTAAAACCTTGATGTAAAAAACCTGAGGAGTTATCATTCTGAATTCCTTTTTAATTTTGTAATCGTCTCCTGATGTAATTTTTGAAAAGTAATATTAGACATTCATCTTTGAACGCTAAAATAATTGAAAAGTACACAACAATTGAAATGAAGAAAAGTTCTATTCAATTTTGCTAAATTGTAAATACTGCTTCATACATTGTTAATAAAAAGAGTGAGTAAAGAAGTAAATAAGTACAAAACCGTCAGTCTAAAACGAAAAATCCAAGGACAATTGCAACATCGGAAAAACAAAGAAACAAAGACATAACATGAGTACGGCACAGAAAAGAAAAATGAAGACACTTATACAATGATGAACAATACAGACATACTAAAAGAAGATGGAAAAGGTTAAAATTTAGCACATCATTCCTATCATTCCTCAAATATCAACTACTGATTTTCTTTTCATAAATATGAGAGTTTAAGTGTGAAATGGCACTTAAAATTTTATTTGTTGGTAAAAATCCTTATTAAGGCAATAAAACGGATAAATAAGCAATCTAACAAGTAACAGATATTGTAAAAGAACATACGTTGATTTGAACTGCGCTTTGCAAAACCTAGTATATGGAACAGAGTGTACTCTATGTGACTTAATATATGTAGGGGAGACCAAGGATAGATAAAACAAACGAATGGACATCGCTACGAAGTCAAAGACAACAAGTCTCGACATGTCTACACCCATTTCAATCAAACTGATCATTCCATCGTCAACATGAAGGTACGAATCCTTGAAAAGATATATCACCATACTAACAACGCTACATTGAGTACACCATACCGATTACAACGAGAAGAATACTGGATTCGAGAGCTTGGTTCAGCAATACCTTATTGTTGCAAGTACATGTTGTATAGGTAATTTGTCTAGTCCTGGATTTACAAAATGTAGTTCGGTCAATGTGATGAACATTCTAAATGGAAACCAGCGTCGTCCACGTAGTCACAGACATCGGCATTACACAACCCACACTTGCATGATATTTCAATAGATGGCCTTCTCCCATTCATGAAAATACCCCTTGGTATCCATCACATACGCACTAAACTATACACCCTTCCCCATCCAATTACATTCCTTTTTCAAAGCCCGTTTGAATTCTAATGTCACAGGTCCATCTTCAGCTGATTACAAATTAGTTGCAATCGCCTTGGATATTGCTAATCACAGATTATTCAAACATGTTATTACCTCAGCCATTGAACAACAAAATCGTTCATTCCTTGCAAACAAAGGCTGTTTGTTGACGATCCCGCATCCATGACATGATAAACATGGATGTAGCGTTGCTCGACATCCAGCAATGAATTCCGCTCAAACCGGTGCTAGGGGCCGTCTTGAACTTACTATGAGGTATTGGCATAGCTCATTTTTGAAGGCCTCATGGTGACTTGAAGATGAAGAACAACAATAAAAGCGTTGTTCCATTGCTTGTTTTTCCCACGTATTTGTGGAGATTTTGTCTCATTTGATTTTACTCCATATCCCTTCATTGCTTATTTTGGATGCTATCAATCTAGGCAATATCCTGCACAACAAACATGTTACCTCCAAATACCTCCCTACTTCAAGGACTAGACAATTCCTATTATATCTTACACCTAAATACTAAACATATTGCAACCAACATTTTTAATCACAAATGGATTTTGTGGGAGATTAAAATCGATGACTTCAAATCAAAACCAATTGATTGTTCTTGTTTCTCCTCCCCTTTTGTGTATGGCTCTGCTGAGCACGTTATTACTGGGGACTTCAACATTGTTCAAAATTATAAATTACGAGATATACTCGCCAAGTCAGAAATATCGTGAACACCAGCCTATCAACTGGAAATTCAACTTCAAACTTTTGATGGATGCAGTTGAAGAATATGCCAAACGATGGGCGAGGAAGGAGAAAGAAGCAGTTGAAACACTTTCTGACTGGATCAGGTACATAAAGTCATTGATCGTAGCTCTTATACGGGGCCTCAAGACATCTATGAGTCCAAGTACAAAAAGCATATTTGAAGAAGAAGTTGTCCTTCCTCCATGACAACTACATAATTGTTCCAGCAGACAAGGATCATAACAACATCACATTTTGCAAGACACTGCATTGACTGCTTGATGAAAGAGATGGGTATTGACAATTCATTTGGCAACCCAAGTTACATACTTTGTACGATTCCAAAGGAGGAAATTCTCAACAATTACAAGTCTGTCTTGTCTTTCTTTGGTATAAGTGTAAGTGACGAAAACAATAACATTCCTTCAACTATTGGATACCAAAACTCCATAAATGTCCTTCAGGGGAAAGGTGTATTGCGGGGTCTTCCAAATGCACTACAAATCCCCTTCAAAACTCTTAGCTTCATTACTCACTGAGGTCAAAGATGGCCTCAAGATTTACTGTGAAAATACATATTCAACATGCACTGTTAATCAGATGTGGATTCTCAAGAACTAGAAAGATTTATTACAATATCTATCGTCAACAAAATTTAATTTTTGCAACAGTATTAAAACATTTGATTTTTCAACACTTTACACCACTCTTAACATGACGAATTGAAATCAGTACTCCGTGATCTCATTAATCAGTCTTTCTACACCAAAAAAAGGTGAGAACAGATATTCATATTTGGTGTTGGGTAAAGAAAACGCATATTTTGTGATTTAATACAAAAAGTGTTCTGAGGAGGATGTGATTGCCATGCTGGAATTTTTAATTGTCAATATTTTTGTCGACTTTGGAGGACACATTTTCTAACAGACAATCAGGATACAAATTTTGACTTATTGTGCGCCACTTCTGGCAGATTTGTTTTTATACTCGTATGAAGCCAGACTCATACAACAGATTGTCCAGAAGAAATCTGATCAGTTCCTTTAATCTCAGTTTCCGTTACATAGATGATGTTTCATCTTTAAACAATACTCGATTTAAGGATAATTTTCATCTCATCTACCCAAATGAACTGGACATTAAAAAACACCTGACACACCAACATCTGCATCATTCCTGGACATTTATCCTTATATCGACAAATTGGGCCAGTTGAAATCCAAACGTTTTGACAAATATGATTATTTTGATTTTCCAATTGTGAACTTCCCATTTTTTAGTAGTAATTTTCCTACATCCCTAGCATTATGGAGTCTACGTTTCACAGCTCATTCGCAACTGTCGTGCGTGTAATGTGTACGTCGATTTCGTCAACAGAGCAAAATTACTATCTCATAAGCTATGTTAAATCACTGTTACTATTGTCACTCAAAAAATTTTATGGTCGTCATCACATATTGACTGATCGTTACAATGTGTCTGTATCACAAATAAAGATGGACATATTTCCAGAGATATTACTGGATTGACACTCACTGAATTTGACATTACACCTGACCTTTCACTCGCAGTGTGACTGGTGTCAACTGTGAAGCAAGTCATGCTTTCCCTTCCGAAGCACGTCATGACATTTCTGTTTTATAAGGGCTTCATACTGTTAGTGCCTTATTTTTTGTGGCATTTGTTTTATGTACTGTTTGTTCATCTTCGTCATTTACATTTTCTGTCTGTATGTAATCATTATATTGCCATGCACTCTGGATATACGATTTTGGCTCTTGCCTCGGTATTCATTTGGAAAGTTATTTATATGACAATATGTAACTCAGAAATAAAGTTTCTCTAGGTTATTACGACTTACGTGTACAATTATGTACCAGTTCAATCCAAGCATCGGTCAATGTCATGTTCATATGTAAGATTTCAGTAGTGAAATTTCCTGTCTGTATAAACGGTAAGAGAAACAGCTGACTGTCTGAGCAGTTACAAAGAATAGGCAGTACTCTGTGAAGAAAGCAAGATATCAATAAACTTTAAAAATTATGTTTCATCATTTGTCTCCTGAAACTTTATTTTTTCGCAAAAACATTTTGATAATATGTACCTTCTATAAGGTCGGTATGTTCACATATTATAAGTATATCGGAGATACTTTAAATTGTTTGAATTTATTCCGAACATTAACGTCTGACATTGATGTCACAATTATATTTGAAAAATCACGAATGAAATAAAAAAAATATTCACAACAAATAACTGATGGAACAAGAAATAAAAGTGAATATTAAGACAATAACAAATTGAAAAGGTACATTGCCGACTATTTACACTTAAAAAATAAAAAAACAGAATCTTTTCAATTAAATGACATATTACCTACCATATAAAGCTCTCCTCATTAATCCGTAAAAGTTCAATATAAACAAGTTACAACTCACTTTAATATTTACATTGTCTTCTATACATAATGAACGTGATACAAAAACAATGAGAAAATGTATGCCTGTTTCACCTTATTAGTGTATGGTGACATACAAAGAAATGAAAGTAAAGTTAAAAAACTGCCACAAAACCTACAAACTGACACATGCAACACTATATTTAACATAACACCAGATTAGGTGTTACAGTTGTACACAAATGAACTTGAAAGTAAAACAAAACAGGAACGAAGTCATTGAACCATGAAATGGGCGTTCAGGTTAAATAACAGTGTCAGATCAAATTGTAGACTTTGATTCAATGTTGAACCTGCTATTACGGAGAGACTAGGGGTAGTAATTACTGAAAATATTGCCAAAAAATCAACTACGTCAATGAGCCATCAAATAAAGGCCAAGGTAACATGCCAAGCCATCCACTTGACAGAATAATATGTGGATGGTGCTACAATTGCTAAAAATGAAAAAAAATGGATGTAAAAAAATTGACGCAAAACACAAAATAGGCAATGAGAGAACCTGGAGAACCTGCCATTTTGAAACAGCACACAGCACTGCCTTACCATTTTAGTTGAAATTGATAAATATTTCTTGATGAAGCGATGCATTTTTAATGCATAATTCTACGTACAGGGGAACTTTAAATCTGTGGTGTCAATCATCAGAACCCAATCGATCCGACAGAAACACAAGTTATGTATCACTGACTGGAAAAACAAGCTATTATTTGGTTCTACAATGGACTTCTCTTTAAGCAAAAGCAAGCATGAAAAATAAGTCACCGCTTGATTAGATAAACTAATCAGAAATCTGAAAAAGACAAGGCTGATCTAACGAGGAAATGTCCCGGCCGGTGAATATATATAAATACTTAAAAACGCATCATTATTAATCAGAATTCACTGAAGCGTAAGAGAAAACATAAATTGTTTTACTTACAAACGTTCAAGATCTGCTATAGGCTCCAATATGTGAGATTTTAAATTCAGTAATGGGTTTTGGTGGAGGTCCCTGAAAATAGTTTGAAACTGAGACAAACAAAAAACTATTACATTTTTTTTGAAAATTTTTATCATACCGAAAAAAATCTTGTATATTAAGTGTTGCGTTTTCACTGGCATTCAGTATATAAATACATAGAAGTACAGTAATTTTTTCAAACACGACTGCCAATTTGATGATATACAAGTCCAATATGTAATCGACTTGATTCTCCATGCAACATGTTCTTGTCTTAGTCTTCCTCATATGATATAATAATTGACTGACAAAGGTTAATTGTAAAATTTTATTAACTTTGACTCGAATACGCTCCATTTTTCAAAAAATAATTCGAAACGTCAAGGTACTTCTTTCTTACTGTGGCCTATAGATTTTTCTAAGTCAACAGACAGCCTAAATAACTGAATACCGACGTTAAAGTAAATGGAAAGGGTAAGGAGCAATAACAAAATTGCCGAACAAAAATCACAGGAGCCAAAATCCAAAGGTGGGTAACAATTCTCTTTTATCGTGTTAAAAAATCATATTGTGGTTTCATGTCTGACTATTTTTTTTGGTGAAGTTGAAGAGTTTTATTATTTTAAGGTTATATGAAATTTGAAGAGAAATAACTAGGTCAGAGCAAAATTGGAGGTATTAGAAAGAACAATATCTCCAAGTGATGTACGATTAACCACTCGACAGGAAGTAGATTAACAATGGATATTGTTTATCCATGATTACTTTGGTAAAAAAAAACATCGTATATGTTTTATAACATTTAAAAATTGTTTGTTATAAATTTTAAGATTAAATTAATGCGAATAACATTATTCAAACAAATAAAGAAAAATAAAGATACCAGTCTTTGTTTTATTTTGACAGGAGTTTTAGTAATTGGATCTTGTATGAGGATTTCAAGATCTTCCCAAAATGATACATGTCTAACAATTTAATAATGGAAACTAACAAAACACTAAGTTTTCTAACACATTTCCAAGTCCTTGGTATACTTGTATCCTTATGTTGTATTCTTTTAGGCTTATTTAAATATCAGAATTACAAGAGGTCTGTGTAAAATACGTTTTAGACACAAGTTTGTGTCGTCGTGTTCGCAGTTTTTACACTGTATTTTGATTGTTAATACTGCAAATAACCGAGTTGAATTCAGGAAAGGAATTATTTTCTGAGCTTGCGTTACATAAAAGTGTCATTGTAGGATCCCAAAGGAAACACAACCCACAATTTATCATTAAATCTACAAATTCGACTTATAATGTTCAAATTTTGAAACATAAATATTTTAACAAAATGTTGTAGACATCACGGACTCCTACATTAGGTAAGGAAATGGCACTGACCAATCAGACATCAAACAGATCTTTGACCATCTAATTTACCTGGCTATTTAATGGGTTTCATGCGTGCACCACTTCATCCTTTCACTTCCAGACAACCTGATGATACCCCCAGTGTTTTATGGGCATCATGCTGCTATTGATTTAGATTTGGTAATTATCATACTTGTTTAAGCAAACAATAAAAGGATATAGAGTAAATGCACATCTTCACAAAAGCAAGGAAAAATCAAGCAATGGAACAACACTTTTGTTGTTGTTCATCTTCAAGTCACAATGGGCCTTCAGCAAAGAGCACAGTTCATATGACAGAGTCTTTACAAATACATGGCAAAACCTAGCAATGAAACAAAGCTTTTTTGTGTTAATCTTGAAGAATCCATGAGGCCTTCAACAAGGAGCTCTGCTCATACATTGAAGTATGTTCAAGATGGCCATAGCATCGGCTTGAGTGGAATTCGTTGCTAGATATCGGGCAACGCTTCATCCATATTATTATACGCCCAGTGATGCGGGATCATCAACAAACATACAATTAATAGGCTAGGTATTTTTATTTCTTCCACAGTGCACAGTGTTTTATCACAGAAGACTAGCCTCCTTGAGTTAGCCGGAATTTTAGCAGCGAATAACCTTGATCCATCTTTCAAATCAAAGAGACAACCGATACACCCGATTCTGCTTCATACTTTGACCTTTTGTTATACATTGACGAACATGGACGTCTGAAATCTAGATTATGTCAAACGTGATGATTTTGACTTCCCAGTTGTGAACTTTCCCATTCTCTGCAGCAATATACCTACATCCCCAGCATGTGGAGTATATATTTCACAATTAATTCGTTACTGTAGAGCGTGCAGTACATACAGTGACTTTGTGGAAAGAGCAAAAGCAATGTCACAAGAACTGCTGAGTCAGGGATATGTTCTGCCGTTGTTACTTTCGTCCCTTCAGAAATTCTATGACCGTCACCACGACATCATAGATAGATATGAAATGTCAGTCTCACAAATGAAAACTGACATTTTCAGCTAGATTCACGTCTTCCCGGATTTGACATTAGCGGTTTTGACTTAACCCTGGATTGACCCACTGACAGTGTGACGGGTGCTGTATACAGAACGGGACATGCTTACCCTTCCGGAGCACCTGATGTCACTCTGTTTTTTTTTAGAGTTCATACTGTTAGTGCGTTAGTTTTTTGTATTGTATATGTGATGTTCGTGTGTTTTGTGGGCATGTGGTATCTTTTGTCTTCCGTCTTCTGGTGGTCTTGCTTTTGCCTTGTCTCTGGACTTTGATTTATGTAATCTTGTGTTTTGTTCCTTCGGTATTCTACTGCCGTTGTTTTTCAAAATAATGAATTTTTTGTCTCCTTTCAAGAATGTTGTTATGGAGTTAGTAGTCCACCTATATTGGGTTTTATTTGTATGTTTACCATACTATAGGGAAACGGGACAGAGAAAGTGGGGGCTTGGGTGCTCATCAACCGGTTGAACCTACCGTTAGCTTTTGCTAGTGCCGGTACAAAGTCCGGCTGTCCCGAGTATCTATCGGACTTTACGTTTGTCTTTTGACGTTACGCATGGTATTGCGTCGTGCCACGTAACACGTTAAAATGGTCAAAGTACGATATTATTTCTGTAAAATAACGTTTTCAGTCAATATTCTTTTTGTATTTTTAAAAGTTAAAATAAAGTAGGGGTTATTTCGTTATTGAATTCTTTTACATTGAAAAATCAAACTTGTTAACTTGTAGAATTTGCTATGTTTTGTTATACGATTCAGATACTATATACAACTGAGTTAGTTATATTAAGTCCCTGTGCGATTTCAATATTTTTTAAGTTTTATTTTCTGTAAATTTGCTCTACACCAGTTTTCTGATGTTTTCTTATACGAAATAACATGTAATAAATACAATTTTTTGTAAAATCGAGATGGAACTTTTTTCTGAAATATTATATTCGAAAAAACGAAATAGTTATTTGGATAAAGCAGAAAACTATTTTGTTTTTTTGTACGAAATATAATTTCGATGAAACGAAAGTATTATTAGTCTGAGATGCGCCCTCTGTTATTTTTACTGTCCAATGCAGACACTCGCCAAATTTCATATTTCAATATCGGAATCCATAGAACTTTAAATATCAAAGATTGAATGATATTGAGGAGTAATTCATCTGGAATTGGAATTGTTTCTTACGGTTAAGGTTAGATCCAATATACATAATTACCTTGACATTACAGATTGCAAATTTAAATTGCATAAAACTGGTTCAGACTGCATTGTGCAGATTTAATGCTAAATAGCAGTATACATGATATGATGTCACATTTGGTCTGGCAAGAAGAATAGGTTTATCAAATTGCTGGCATTTTTAGGCAATTTCAAAGCTACACCAACAAAAAAATCAAACAATGATAATTATGTGTGTTACGTCGGTCAAGGCATTTTAGCGTGAATGTGCATATTTAAAGTATGAAATTAATCTGCATTCAATACATTTTTTAATCTATAATTACATAGAAATAATATATGTTTTCCCGAGCTATCTAGAGGTATAACATATTAATTAGTATTTTGAAAAACATTGAAAATCGAGACTGGTTTATATTAAAGACAGACGTATTTTTGCCATTAGGCCCAATACCGTGCGTAATGTCTTTGTCTTAATTTTGTTTTTCCTGCGCACCGTTGATTGCATGTGATTGTAGCATATAATTGTAATTTCCAGCCATTGTAGGTGCTGCCTGTCATCCATTTTTTTACATTTGCAATTGTACGTTTTATCATTGTTAATTTGTCGCCATTTTGTATTGCTGCTGTATTGCCTTGTTTTTGGATTTTTTAAAACTTCATTTTCTCTTTTGTCTTATTTTGCCTATTTTGCCAATATGTTGATAACAAAAGCTCTTTCCGGTGTGGATGAAATATATCTTATATTTGGATGAAACTTTGGTTTTGGTATTTTGAATTAGCGAATTGCAAAGTTATTTGATTTGGTTCATTTCGACAATTTTTATCACCTTAGCGCAGATCCATCAAAACTAACCGAAATTTTAAAGCACAAGTTATACATGAGTTCTGTAATAAATGTCCATTACAGTTATACTTACAAATATTTCATTTTTGTTAAACTATCGAATATGCCAGAAGTAAGTCCTGTTAATTTGTTATCATCAAGTTCCCTTTTAAAGAAAATCAATTTTTAATTGTGATATCTGATAACTTTGGCTGAATATATTTTTGATTTCTTTAACCATAATATTATCTTTTTCGAAACTTTTATTTGTAACGACAATTTTTATGAAGTGTTTATATTGAACGGTATTTGTAATGTGTCAGCACTGTTGCTTTATAATTAAAATTAAATCAGGCTTAATTCTATATAGACAAACTGGAGAATTGCACACTGATATACACTTTATTTTGAGCAATCGTTGCTCAATATGTTACTAATTCACTCTTGGTAATTTAGATATCTTAGTATCGAATAAAGTGATTGCTACTTATTCATCTTACATGTTGCTTCCAAATCAAACAATTTGTTTGAACAGAAGAATGTTTAGTTCAAACAGTTTTTCATCAATTATTCACCAGCCCAGTAGTCAGTACGTCGGTGCTGACCCGAAAGCCGATTCTATTTGGAACCTTACAATATCTAAAGTTTCGTAAATTTTGCTGAAAACTAAGGAGTATCTCCCTCATGCAAAGCTCTGTCCTTAGCTGATTTTGGCTTTCCATATAGGTTATTTTGGCTATTTGTTCTCTATCAGTTCTTAAACATCTTTGAGTTTATGGTCATCCAAACGTTTAGATTTTATCTGCACTGAAGAGACATAAGTTGTCTAAATGTGCATATGCAGAATTTAAATTTACAGTAACTTCGGTATTTAGTCATTTGTCAATGTAAAAGAAAGGATATGACCTAAAATTGGACAAAACCTCTTAACGGGTATAGTTAGGATCACCTAATGAAACATTGCTTCTGTTGTTCTTCATACAGACTAACGGGTATAGTTAGGATCACCTAATGAAATTCTTCATAAAGACTAACGGGTCTAGTTAGGATCGCCTAATGAAACATTGCTTCTGTTGTTCTTCATACAGACTATCACCTAATGAAACATTGCTTCTGTTGTTCTTCATACAGACTAACGGGTATAGTTAGGATCACCTAATGAAACATTGCTTCTGTTGTTCTTCATACAGACTAACGGGTATAGTTAGAATCACCTAATGAAACATTGCTTCTGTTGTTCTTCATACAGACTAACGGGTATAGTTAGGATCACCTAATGAAACATTGCTTCTGTTGTTCTTCATACAGACTAACAAGGAAAAATGT
>MJUU01062238.1:47295-86930 GCA_002080025.1 Modiolus philippinarum
CTGTACACAGTTTAATTTGATTAACCGTATGATCAGCAGACTAAAGAAAATGATATTGCAAATGAACTATGAATTTAAAAACAAATGCTTGGCATTACATTTCAGTTTACCGTCACAATACGTACACATATCATTTTCTTCTTCCACACAATTAAAAATAAGTCAAAAGATTTTTTTGAAAACAAAGACTTACTTTCTATCGATTTCTATTTTTTCTGCTATTTTACCGGTACACTTGATCTCACCCAGCTTTTTTTTTATTGGGACCGTGTTCATCTTGTATGTGTGTGTGTCATCATTTTTTTTCCTTCTCTGTGCCGTACCTATATTATTTTCTGTTTCTTTGTTTTTCCGTTGTTGCCATTGTCCTTTGATTGTTTTTTTTTTTTCGGTTCTCACTTACTTTTTTCAGTTTGAATGTTCGTCTAGTAATGAAATTCAAAGTAGCATTTTCGTATTTATTCTAAATGGGGTAATAACAACATTACCGAATAGAGTATTCAAAAGCTGAAGTCCATGAGAAAAAATACAAATCAAGGAAAAATTGTCGAACGTAATGGTCCTTAATCAGTACAGGCATTTCAAACGAAATGTTGGGTTAAAAATGTGTGGAGTGTGGAGTCCGTAAAAAGATTCCCCGTGAGACAACGGCAGCAGAATACCGAAGGAACAAAGGTGTGACATTCACAAAAATCGAAGTCCAAAGACAGGGCAAAAATGTTAGCTCTATATACATTACAGTTATGGTGTACTTGTTTTTGAGAGAATTTCTCATATGAATGCACTGTCATTCTTTCATATTTTGGCTTTTTAATTTTTTTGTAATTCAAAATTGTTTTTCTGACCACCTGTTTATTGTGCCCACGTCTCTTGATTTTATTATGCCAAGTTTTCTTACAATTGGTTCGATGAGTGCCCTGTGGTTGTTTAAATGTTGTGATCGTCCTTCACCAGTCTTTTTGTCGGGAAATTGATGACATCGATTGTAAGAACACTTTGCCAGTTAAGTTTATGTTTGCTGACGATCCCGCATCCATGGATCAAAGAAGAAAAGATGAAGAACAACAATAAAAGCGTTGTTCCATTGCTGTGTTTTACCATGTATTTGTAGAGATTTTGTCTCATTTGCATTTACTCCATATCCCTTCATTGTTTATTTATGACGCCAAATCTCATATTTGATTGTTGTAGTGTCCGGAATGAACTCAACAGCAATTGCAAAGTTCGTAGACAGCTAAAAACAACGGCAGTAGAATACCGAAGGAACAAGGGAAGTGATGATCACAAAGACATGACAAAAAACGGTAACAGAGAAAAACAAAGACGTAGCAAGTACGTCAGACAGCTAAAATGTGCGGAAATGAAAAGACGACATTAAGAACTAAGGTACTCAAAGTGTGAACGCCCATGAAACCCGGGAGTGAAATCAGGTGCTCCGGAAGGGCAACCATATCCTGCTTCGCTAGCAGCACCCGCCACACTATCAGTAAGTCAATCCAGGGTTGAGTCGAATCCGGTTATGTCAAATCCGCGAGGACGTGAAATCTAGCTGAAAATGTACGTTTTCATCTAGGACATAGACACGTCATATCTGTCAATAATGTCATGGTGACGGTCAAGGAAATTCTGAAAGTAACAGCGGCTAAACAAATCCATGATTAAGCATTTTTTGGGACAGTGTTTTGCTCTGTTCAAAAATCACTGTATAAACTACATGCTCGACAGTACCGAATCAATTGTGAAATGCACACTCCATAGGCTAGAGAGGTAGGTATGCTGCTGCTCGGAAAGGGAAAGTTCATAATTAGAAATTTAAAATCATCACGTTTGTCATACAGCCTCAATTGCAAACGTACATCTTCGTAAATGTATATAAAAAGATCTAAGTACGAAGCGTGGGTGTATCAGTAGTCTTGTGTAAATATTCTTTGAATGTTAGGTTATTAAGAGAAAGTACATCGTCTATGTAGCGGAAGGACCGGACTAAATGTTTTTGGTTTTTCTGTGTTACCCCTTGTAAAAATTTGGCTTCTCCCGAGAAAAGAAAGAGATCAGCTAAAAGTGGCACGCAGTTAGTCCCCATTGGAATCCCGATATTCTGTTGAAAAGTGCGGCCTCCAAATTCTACAAAACTATTATCTATTAAAAGTTCCAACATCTTGATTACGTCATTCTCCGTGTACTTCTTGTTTGAAACGGTGTGTTTTGTCCTTCCCTACTACTGATTAAGTGTATCTGCGTTCTTCGTTTGTAGTGCAATTACATTTATGTATCAAATCCGAAATTACTGTATTTAATTTATTGTCTGGCAGGGTGATATAAAGAGTAGACAAATCATAAGTTTGTATGCTGTGGTAATAAAAGAAATGATCATTCCAGTACTAATTAAAAATAAAGAATCCTGAAAAGAAGTTCGGACCAAAACATAAAATTGTTCCGCAAGGAATTGATATCTATTAATTTTTATTGATCGTAAGAGACGGAATTTTTTTGAAGCCTTGATTAATATGGCGGTCATGGGGATAGCTATGTCTAATGAGAAATAAGCAATGAAGGGAAATGGAGTAAATGTACACGAGACAAAGTCTTTTAAATACATTGCAAAACAAAGCAATAGAACAAAGCTTTTATTGTTGTTGTAATTTGTGCAAGCTCTCGCGTAACGAATCAACTGTAATACATACACTCCGTAAGTAGGAGAAGCTTGAATATTACTGTCCATATTAGAGAAATTGATAATTTTGAAGTTTAAAACGTCCGTTTTGTCGTATATTTAAGCACTGAAGTGAACATTTTCGTCAGATTCGAGATGTAAGTCTAATAAAGATGTACATGTGTAGATCTAGTGGAGTGGTTTCTGTTTTAGTTTTAATTCAAATGCAAAAGAATGGAATCAAAATAAGACAAAAAATCAAAAATTCAAAAAACACTGTAATCTAACCCAAATAGAGACAACATGGAATCAGACGAATATATGACAGCCACTGGTCTCTATACTAATGTATACAGAAATCCCAATGATAATAGAATTTGACAAACAATTACTATAATAAGTTTGATCAGTTTCTTTCATTTAGATTATGATCATTGCGTGCACCAGAGGCAAGTTTTTGAGTGAAAATAATATTATTTTAGTTATAATGAAGCTTTGTTTAAGTTCGTGATCTGAAATTATAGATCCTCTGACAATTCATTTCTAAATTCCCGAAAAATAAAATGTTTTACTAGATTTAAGCAAATGTTTAAGAAAAGTGAGACATGCAATTTTTAAAAAAAAAAAAGAGAAAAAAAAAACAAAAACAAAAAATAAAACAAAAAACAAAAAGTAAAAGAAAAAAAAAACGCAAAAAAAGAGTGTCATTTAATTCAGAAACAAGCCCATCGAAATGTAGCTAAGTTCATTTTTGTAGGTACCGTTTTTACCGAATGTTTTAGTACAAATTGATAACCGCCATCGATCAGTCTTTTGTAAATGCACTTTTGGTTTAAGGCGATATTTTAGCAACAGCATCATGTGTTAAATCTGATCTAAAATTATTTCATTTGATTAACATGTCGATTTAAACAAGAAAGAAAGACTACTCCTTGACAATCTATCTTATGTAAAACTTGTCTCACCAATATATATACTTACAACATTCTCAAATTGATTAAGCTATCAAACAATCCAATATTGACTTCAGTTATTTCACAATAATAAACATCCCTGCAGGAAAAAATGAACAATATACTTCTTTGATGCTCGATAATAAGTTATCGATAAGCGGGTAATTTTCCAAAACTAATTTCCTTGTTGTTTCGGATGTTACCGTTGTCCTTGGATTGTTAGTTTTGGATGGACAGTTCAGTTCTCACTTACTTTGACTTGTCAATGTTTTGATCTGACGTTAAATCAGACCTAGAAGGGTCTAATTCGATTGAACCAACAATATTAGTTAAATATATCGTATTTGGAGCAATTACCATTCAAATATTTCCGAAGATCTTGTGTCCACGTTTTCGTTCTAATTGACTATGTAGTTTTAGAGGAGAAGATCTCTGAATGCTTTCACTTTGGGTTTAATGTTAAACTATGTTCCCCGCTGGTGGGCATCTTGGTTGGATTTGATGAAAACTAGCCAAAAACAACTTTCAAAGGGGACTAGTTTAGGGCATTTGTGAAGTGGTTTAAGAGATCTTTGAATGTGTTTCCCATAGGGTCCAATTTCAAACTAAACTCCCCATTGGCGGCCATCTTAGATGAGATACGGGGACGTCAAACAATTTTAAGCATGAAGGTCAAATGTAGTCCTTGACATGATGAACTTTTTGCATCTAAAACTGACCTATATCTCAAATAGTTTTTGACAAATAAGGCAAAATGTATAAAATAAATGAGAACCGCTTCTTATAAGAATAGGGTCTGTAAGTCTCGTCATGTGACACCGAGAATTCACGATAAAATTGAAATTTGAAAAAAATCTCTCGCCATAAGATGACATTTCAGGATTATGACGTTTAATTTTTTGTTTGGAACGTCATATATTATCGTGCAAAATGCAACTTCCGGGTACAAAAATTGTACACGGAAGTTTCAAAATTCAATGAGACTTACAGACCCTTTGGGGGTAATAACAAAATTAATGAACAGAATTGTCAAAAGTCAGTGATGCAAAAAGACAAAGCAGGTACAAAAACACCGGAAAATTGTCAACCAAAATTTCCTGATTGGTACAGGCATTTAAAAAATAATAATAACATCTAGAGGCTCACCTGGTGACTGGTTTTATTCATTGTCATCAAAAGACCACCCATTCATACTATAAATCAGTTCAGATGTTACATTTTCATTCTTGGATGAGGTACAAACAAACTTTGGAAGGGATCACCCAAAGACAATTGCAACCAAGTTTGGTTCCAAATGGGTCAGTAGGTTCAGAGGAGAAGACATTTGAATGCATTTCCCATATAGTCCCTATGTTAAACTATGTTCCCTGCTGGCGGCCATCTTGAATGAGGGATGAACATAAAAATAACAAACTTTGAAGGGAAACATCTAAAGACAATTGTAACCAAGTTTGGTTCCAATTGGCTCAGTGGGTTCAGAGGAGAAGACGTTTGAATGCATTTCCCATAGGGTCCTGTGTTAAACTGTGCTCCACGCTGGCAGCCATCTTAGATGAGGTACGAACGTAAAAATCACAAACTTTAAAGGGGACCACCCAAAGACTAATGTGACCAAGTTTGGTTCAGTTTGACTTGGTAGTTTCAGAGAAGAAGATCTTTGAATACATTTCCCATAGGGTTCTATGTTAAACTATGTCCCATACTAGCGACCATCTTGGATGAAGTATGAACATAAAAATCACAAACTTTAAAGGGGACCATCCAAAGACTACTGTGACAAATTTGGTCCCCATTGGCTCAGTGGTTTCAGAGGAGAAGATCTTTGAATGCATATCCCATAGGGTCCTATGTTAAACTATCTTCCCCGCTGGCGGCCATCTTGGATCAGATGCGAACCTGCTGGACATATGTAGAAATTGTATCCCTCAACACTTTTGCAATTCACATTTAACCTTTATCTCAAACAGTTTTTGAAATGAAAGTAAAAATGTTAAAAAATTGTGAAAATTCAAAGAAAAAGTGGCAATAACTCCTATTTGAGTTGTCAGATTTTCTTCAAAATTGCAGAACATGTAGATCTTACTATGCTGACCATTTTTGTTATATAAACTTCACATCTATCTTCTACCATTTTCAATATATAAGACTAAAAGAAACGAAAAACTGAAATTTTTACGGAAAAGGGACAATTAATCCAAGACGGGTAAACGCATATTCTTCAAATTGCAGGGCAGGTAGATCTCATCATGCTGATCATTTTTACTCCCGTCAGAATTTTGATATCTGTAATAGTTTTCGAGTAATTTGCGAAAAACGGCAATTTACCCCATGTTCTATTTTTAGTAACAGCAGCCATGTTGTTTGGTCTACGGTCATAAAAATCACAAACTTGAAAGAGCATACCCTGGTGATGATTCAGACTAAGTTTGGATAGTATTGGCTTTGTAGTTTCAGAGGAGAAGAACTTTGAATAAAGGTAATGGACGGACGGACGACGGACGCCGAGTGATGGCAAAAGCTCACATGGCCTTTGGCCAGGTGAGCTAAAATGGTGGGTTAAACTGATTGTAAAGCGCGCAAAATCCCCCTTCAATACAATTTAACATCTTGCTTTATCTCGTATATTTTTTTCTCATTAATTATTCTAGGATGTCTGCTGATAAATTTGAAAAATATTTAATTATCAATGAAAAAATATTGAATATATGTACACGAGACAAAGTCTCTACAAATACATGGTAGAACCAAACAATAGTACAAATGGTACAACGCTTTCAAATCTTGATCAGTCAATGGTTTAAAATTTTATCAGAAGTGTCAATAAGCTTGACTGAAATACATTGAACAACTGAAAGAATAAATGGGGGATTTACCTCCTTCATCGAGCATGAATTAAATAATACACTCTCCAACGAAACTATTACAAACATGCTTACATTTGTTTTTATAATCAGATACAAATGTAAATGAGGTGGGAGATATTTTTGAAAAATTGCACATATGAACTAAATCAAATATTTTCCACTTAAGTTGTACAATTTTGATATGAAATCAATAAAATTCTTATTTTAGGAAAATAGGGATGTGCATGATATACTTACAACTCAATAAGACCTTTTAAAGCAGCAAACATTCCATTTTCCAGGACTTTAACATGATTACTTCCGATTATTCTATAGGTCGATAATAAAAAATAAACAGCTGCGCCAAGTCACATGATACGCCCGTCGTCACCCTTCAAAGCTTTAAGTGATTTAGGTAAAGGTTCTCAATTCAGAAGCACCTATAACTGCCTAATTAAGCTTGATATCTCTTTAAGAAATTAATCCGTCACCCTTCAAAGCTTTCAGTGATTTAGGTAAGGGGTTCTCAATTCAGAAGCACCTATAACTGCCTAATTAAGCTTGATATCTCTTTAAGAAATTTATATGCAAAGTTTGGAGTGAGCTGATCAAAGTATTTATCAGTCAGAGCGAGCGTGAAATTGACGAACAAAGTCCCATAACTCTGGCAAGAAAAATCAAATTGCACGAAAAAGTATACAGATCATGAAGCTATCATATCCAATACCTCTAAAAGTTTGAAGTGAATTGGCCAAAGGGTTGTCAAGTTAGAGCGTGACATGTAACAACTTGCCTTAAAACTGACGAATAAAGTCCCATAACTCTTGCAAAAAACCCAAATTTCACGAAAAACTATGCAGATCTTGTGGCCATTGTACTCAATACCTCTACAAAGTTTGAAGTAAATTGGCCCAAGGGTTGCCTTATTAAGCTTGATATTTCTTAAAGAAATTCATCCGTCACCCTTCAAAGCTTTAAGTGACTTAGGTAAAGGGTTCTCAATTCAGAAGCACCTATAACTGCCTAATTAAGCTCGATATTGCTTTAAGAAATTAATCTGCCAAGTTTGAAATGAGCTGATCAAAGTATTTATCAGTCAGAGCGTGAAATTGACGAAAAAAGTACCATAACTCTTGCAAAAAAATCAAAATTGCACGAAAAAGTATACAGATCATGAGGCTATCATATCCAATACCTCTAAACGTTTCAAGCGAATTGGCCAAAGGGTTGTCAAGTTAGAGCGTGACATGTAAAAAAATTGCCTTAAAATTGACGAATAAAGTCCCATTACTCTTGCAAGAAAAATCGAAATTTCACGAAAAGTATACAGATCGTATGACCATTGTACTCAATACCTCTACAAAGTTTGAAGTAAATTGGCTTAAGGGTTGTCAAGTTAGAGCGCGACATGTAAAAAATTGCCTTACAATTGACGAATAAAGTCCCATAACTCCTGCAAGAAAAATTGAAATTTCACGAAACGGTATACAGATCGTGAGGCCATCATATCCAATACCTCTACAAAGTTTGAAGTGAATTGGCTAAATGGTTGTCAAGTTAGAGCATGACATATGAAACGGACGGACAGACGGACGGACAATCGGACATTGGTATACCATAAAACGTCCGTCATTAGACGGGCGTATAAAAACCAACAAATTAGATACTAAGCGATGTGCAGGTTTATGCTTTCTTCATTTTAAATCAATTTTAATTGTATTTGTCAATCTCGAGTTCTAAACTTGCACTTTGTTGCTCGTTATTTAATTTCTGAAATCAATGTCAGATCGAGACTAACGAACACAATTTATTGCTTTTATCAGGCTTCATGGTATAAAGTCAGTCTCTTTTTTCCTCACATTACTGAAGTTTAATGTTCTCAGAATTAGTTTTAATTCAGGTTGAATGTCTCTGCACAACTTCACAGGCCTGGTGAATCAGTCGGTTTCAAAAATGTTGAGGCGACAAAAAATATCTACAACTTCCGATTGAGAGAAAGGCAGATGGTTTTCTTGCCATTACGGATAAATTAAGACTTGTTAAAAAAATCAGAGAATGCTATTCCATTCTCATATAAACGTGTGAAAATCTGCAAACATCTTAGTATGGTTGAGAAATCTCCCGTGCATCAACAAGGTTATTTCGTGTCCATCTTGGTTTGATTTCAATTATTTCATTGTGCAAGATAAAGGTTTCCGTGAGAATAACATGCGTAGAATGTTGGGATAATACGATACTAGTGATAGACTGACTGTCAGTATAGAAATAGTAACCATACAAGCCATTATCAATACATGTTCATTATTTGGTTAGGTTTAGATCTTCTGTTATATGTGTACACCATTTGTCATTTGTTGAGACCTTCTGTCTTTAGTACTATAGCGGCATTATGCCTATATTTATTAAGGCAAGTGGAGTTTTCTTACTTTTGATTCGATGAATGACCAGTGGTTGTTTAAGTGTTGTTATTGTCTTCAGTTAGTTTTTTTGTCGGGCAACGGATGACAGCGATTGCAAAAGTGCTTTACTGGTTAATTTGTTGACAACCCAGCATTCATTTATAATGAACATCATGGATATAGCATTGCTCTAAAATTTCTAATGAATTCCGCTCAAACCGGTGCGAGGGTCCGTCGTAGACTTATTTTAGACAGGAATTTGTCTCTCTTGCAGTGTGGAGTCTGTCAAAAGATTCAACGTAGGTAATATGTATGTTCTATAAGCATTTCGTTTATGGTGTTTGAGAGAATTTCTCATATGGATGCACTTGCATGCTTTCAAATTGGATTTTTTAGTTTTTGTAATATCGATTTGTTATTCTGAGAACCCGTTTTTTGCAGTACAAGCAGAGAATTCCATACTCGCAAAACAAATTAATAATAGTATATATAACCGACAATTCATTTTGAAATGTGTGTACCAAGTCATGACCATAGCGGTCGACAGTTTTTCGGGTGGTTTTGAACCTGCTTTTTGACTTCGACTTTTTGCCATTCTGTTCGGTATTTTGTTATTATCCTCGTTTAAGATTGTCTTTAATTTTTTAGCATTTATCTGTCTAGATATTATGTAAACTTACAACATTTGAAGGCTTATCATAGCGTCAAATGATCCAGATGGTAAACTTGTGATTCGATTCTGCCCAAGCATACTGTTTTAGGATGAAAAAGATGTACAATAAAATCTGTGTGGATTTGATATATATTTAAAATCATATTTATAAATTTANTACAAAACAATTACTGGGATTTCTGGATTTCATAGCTGTTTTTAGGCGCCGGATGCAATTTACAATTAATGACTTTATGGACCTGATCCAGTCGGACAATGTCTCAACGTCCTCTTTCTCTTTCTTTGCCCACTTCCTAGCATAGTCTTCAACTGCATCCATTATTATTGCAAATGTATCATTGCCCTAATAACTCGACTGTGTTGTAGATGTACAAATATAGAGGGATCTGTAAATGATCTAATAATGACTGTTAAAAATCTCTTTTCACGAGATTGAAAATTTGTAAGAAAAATTTTCCCCGCCATAATAAGTTAGTATTCGCGTGTCAATAGTTGTAGCTAAGCATACAAGCTGTAAACAAAACGATGCATAACTTTCGGAGTATTGTAATCTTAAATTCACCTTGCAATATGATTTCAATTACAAATTAAAAATTTTATAGATTCGGGAACAAAAGTTCATTTTCAAAGTCATCTGATTGACAAAGATTTCGGACATAATAAAAGTAAAATACTACTTATTCTTTGTGTATATACACCGATGTGTCAGTCAATTGAGTTGTTGTGCCAACTAGATTGTATCTCCAATATATTAAAGTATTCATGGTTCACTAATTTATGCATTTATATACTTTAATTGTTAAGAAAATTCTGATCAAAATAACGTCTTATACGACAAAACACTTGAAAACAGTGTTCCTCCGAAAATGTATTAATTCTAAAATGGATCATAAATAGTAAAAATTTCTTTCTCAAACAATCATTACGAAATGTTCATAAAATTTTGCGTATTATTCTGTTACAATTTTCTTTTTACTTTTCAACATTCTTTTGTTTGCTACTTAACAGAGTTATCTAAACAATTAGCTTCACATTTCTTCTATAGAGCATAGCTTTTTGAAGTTCAATGTTGCAATTGAAAAGGCGGTTTGGTGACCCATAAACCGGTTGAACCGAACATTAGTTGGAAATGCCGGTTCCAAATAAATAAATAAAAAAACTCACTGTAAATTGAGTTTTGTGTTTGGTTATTTCAAACAAATTATATCTCTTCTATGCATATAAAATCTTAACATTTACAAGACCATACCAAAATGTTGAAATACTGATTAAAACAAACAACTAATATGAAGAAGATGGAAAGCTATGATCACCTAATGGCAGAGATGTGATTTTATCAAGACAGATTCATTGCAGTTGACAATTTGTGCCGTGGTCTACACCTACTTTGTATTTTTGCCCTTTATTTCGGCTCTTGACAACTTTGTTCGGTTATTTTGTTATTACCCTCATTCAGTAGGAAAGACCATTTACAAATGTACAATGTGTCTGGTTTATCAGCTAATTCTTCTTTGGAGATTTCTACTTTACCAGTGCACCTGATCTCACCCATGGTTCAAAAGTGTGTATGTGCTGTTCATATGTATGTTTGTCTCAAATCTTTCTATTCTGTGTCTTACTTGTGTGATGTACTTGTGTCTTGGTGTTTTCTATTTTAATTGTTCCTACTTAGACTGACGGTACGGTTCTTAATTACAATGTTTTATTGTTTTCGACATCCAACCCGCGTAAGCTGAATAATTAAACTAGAGGCTCGGGGACTGAGCCTGTATCGCTCGGCTGCCAAATGCGTCTATGCCAAGCAAAAATAATGTTTTGTTTTACCCATTGGGTCTACTTTTAAGCTAAGTTCTCCATTGGCACCGATGTTTTTTTACTCATCCTATTAAAATTAGTAATCTTTGCAAAGGACCTTCTATACATCATTCCAATACATTTTAGTAAAATTTGCTTGAATGGTTTCACGGATGATCATGAAAAGGATGATTTTCACATAGGCTCAAATGTTAAACTACGTTCCGCGTTGGCCGCCATGTTTTTTGTCGAACGAAATGAAATGAGCAATTTTTGTAAAGCACCTTCCGTACTTCATACCTGTAAACTTTGGTTGAATTTGCTCCAGTGGTTTCAGAGGAGATGATGAAAATGTAATTGTTAAACCCAAGTTCCATGTTGGCAGAAATGTTTTTTGTCTGATCGGAACAAAATGAGCAATCTTTGTGAATGACCATTAGTACATCATTCCTGCAAAGTTTCGTTGAATTTGCTTCAGCGCTTTCAGAGGAGATGATGAAAATATGATTTTCCCATAGTGTCCAATGTTTAATCCAATTCCGCGCTGATGGCCATGTTTTTATCAGATCGGAACAAAATTAGCAATTTTTTTTCAGGTCCTTTAGTACACTATTCTTGTAATATTTTGGTTTAATTCACTTCAGCGGCATCAGAGGAAAGAATGAAAATTTTATTTTCCCATAGAGTTTAATGTTAAACAATATTCTGTTTTGGCGGCAATGCTTTTTATGTGATCAGAACGAAATGAGCTATCTTTATATGAAACTTTAGTAAATCTATATTTTTCTGATAGGGTCCATTGTAAAATCATGTTTCATGCTGGTGGTCATGTTTTTTATCGGATTGGAACGAAATGAGCAATCTAAGTTAAGGACAATGACATCATTACTGTAAAGTTTGGTTAAATTTGCTTGACAACGGCTTCAGAGGAGAAGATGAAAATGCGATTTTCCCAAATGTTCCAATGTTAAACTATGTTCTGTGCTGTTTGAAATGTTTTTATGGGATCGGAATGAAATGAGCAATCTTTGTAAAAGACCTTTTGTACATCATTCATGTAAAGCTTGGTTGAATTTGCTTCAGTGCTTTCAGAGGAGAAGATGAAAATGCCATTTTGCCAAAGGGTCCAATGTTTAACCATGTTCGGTGCTTGCAACCATGTTTTTTATCGGAGTATAACAAAATGAGCAATCTTCGTTAATGACCTTAAGTACATCATTCCTGTAAAGTTTGGCTGAATTTGCTTCAGTGATGTCAGAGGAGGAGATGTTAATTTGATTTTTCCCATAGGTCCAATGTTAAAGTTAAGTTCCGCGCTGGCGGCCATGTTTTTATGGGATCGGAACGAAATTAGCAATTTTATTTCATCTTGGGAGAATGATAGTAAAGTTAAGAAACAAATCAATAAAAAGTAAATTTATTCATTACAGTAGGTTATTAGCTGTCTGTTTTGGTCACGTGATACACAGCATGGACGGTATAAATAGCATATTCTACACATGGAGCGAAAATGGATGTAAGTGTTCGATGTATTTTATCTCGAAAAGTAATCCATGATGATATCCTTTTTTATTGCTAAATTCAAACTGTTTGTGAAGGGCTTTCAGACTATCATAGTGGTTATGCTGGTTCATAACGTATACGTTAAGGGGGGACTTGTGTATTGGCACTGTTTTTGCAAATTTTTGCAAATTTTGGGGTATTTTTTTCAACTTAAGCATTTTTTCCATGAAAACATACAGCACATAATAACACAGATATCTATGCAGTATTTCAGTAAAACTTTGTAAATAAGATTTAAATCTTAAAAAACAGACACACGAGAAAAATCAAAGCTAAACGATTACATGAGACCTAACAACTTATCAATAAATAATTTAAAATATCTACTTTCTACTTGACCTATACTTACAAAATCTCAAGGTTTATAAGCGAATCACATAATCCTATATGGATTTCTGTCACTTTATTTTCTTCGATATCTCTGAAATACAAATTCAGATAAGTAACAATTTATATTGTTTATTTGTCGTTTGTGTTATATTTTTTTACAGTTTTTATAAGGGAACTTACTATATTTCATTTTTTTTAAAACTAAAAAGTATCTCCCTTGCGCAAAGCTCCGTATTTACCTGAACTGGCGTTTCCATTAAAATCGTTCAGGTTATCAGCCAGCTGTTACGCCTTTTTTCAATTGCGTTCCTATGTGATCGCTGTTTGTTTGGTATTAAATATGCACAGTAGAGACATCAGTTGTAAGAAGCAAAATTTACTTATTTACCAATTAAAAAATATATAAATTTACATGTGTTTTTTCTATATTTCTCTGTGTCAGAGACTTCATAAGAAAATTTCGTCGTTAAAGTCCTCATTGTGGCTGAAAGATGAAAACCAACAATAAAGTTACTGCAAATGCTTTTATAACGTTTGTTTATATACCTTTATAAAACGTTGAAATTTTGTAGCTAAACACATTGCAATAAAATTATTGTGTAATTTACAGTATTTTTATTGTTTATATTTTTTTAGATTGATCATGATCTTTATGGAAACCCCTTGTTATAATTGCTTGATAATTTATAACTCAAATTAAAGGAAAGAATGTACAATATTGTAAGATAAAATTTAAAAACGTTCGCTCCTTTAGTGAAAGTACAATGTGAAAAGGGTTTCAGATAAATGTTACTTTGTGTTAGAAAACTAAGCAAACAAAGTTATATATACAGCTATCGAAATAAGATAGTTCAATTATCCCTTCTTGAGATACAGATGATTAAAATTTTGGTGGAACAACTAGACACCTCTTGACTTTTTTTGCTTAAAATAAGCAAAGCTTAACATGGGATGATTGTGAAAGAATGAATATGATTTTATTGAAATTTTATTACTATGCTCATAAAATATAACAAAATTATGAAAATAAAATATTGGGTCAAAAACATTTTAGTGCTTTTAAATCATAAGAGTCCGAAAATCTGATATAAATACCAAAAGAAAGGGTAGCGAACATGATTAAGATAGGAATACTTACAGGAACGTAAGTTTTGTTAAAGAATCAAATATTCCTAATGGAAAATGGGTAATATCATTTTCCTCCAAATCTCTGAAATTAGGAATATTTCTAATTATTGCCGCCATATAGGTAAAACATAAAAAATTATCAACCAAGTTAAAGTTTTTTACTGAAACTGAAAAATATAAAAACTTGATGAATACACGATGATAACTTTTCAAATTAAGTATGAAAAATAAATTGTTTTGAATAAAGAAAGTTTTGTTCAAAGGTATTGCCATGTTGAAATATTGCATTAAGATTTCAGATCTATGAAAATATCATATTATTTTAAACTTTCAAAATGTGAATATTAACAAACTTGAAGGGAAATACAGTTGACTTCTTGAAATACGAGAGGACGTCGCAGTTAAAGGAATATCCTACTACTATTCTGTCTGCAGTTTTGCTTTTGAGTTTTTTTCATTTAGAAAGTACAGATGGAATATCAAGAAGATATCATTGAGAGTTTCAATAGTAGGATATGTCTTTAAGAGTGCTACAATGCGTATTCCATATGACAGCAGAGACGGCAGTAGAATACCAAAGGAATAAGGGAAATGATTATTACAAAAATCGGATTCCAAAGACATTGCAAAAACGGCAATGGAGAAAAACAGACAAAACAAGGACGTGAGAAAGGTACATGCACAATGCAATAATACAGAGGACGACATTAAGAGCTAAAGCACTCATAGTGTGAACTTCTATGAAAACTGGGAGTGACATCAGGTGCTCCGGAACGGTAAGCATGTCCTGCTCAACTAATGGCATCGTCAATTTATAAAAAACAGCAAAGGCTTCATTTATTATTGGAATAAACAGTGAATAAATCCAACTGTGTATGGTGTAATCAAAGATAGTACCCTACACTTTGTAAAATGCCAATAAATGATGATTTTAAACGGTGTAGGATTCACCTCCTGTTTTGAGGGGAACATAATATGATGAATACTAGCTGATTTATTTTAACTTCAAATGGTGATACAAATTCAATTTTAACATTACCTACAATCTCTCCAGATTTGTACAAGAATCGAAAATTTCAAACGGAAAACCTGGAAGCTTGTTCTTCTTCTTCTTCAATTGATTTGGTAGGCGACTTACTATAAAAGTAATTGCGCCTTTGCACGTTATGTATCAGTGAATATTCTCACTATTGTCAAAAAATGTTTTGTTTTTGTTTTACAGTGAATAAGTTGTATGGCGAGTTTATTATACACACTTATTAGAAATCGAATGTTTGATCAAGTTAAACTGTTCAATCATTTTTAGGACAGTCATTAAATATATCTTTCGTGTTCATAAGTGCAGATTAGTTGTTTACAGTAATACATATTTGTCCTACATAAAATTATGTTAAACAGCTTTAAAAATCTGTTTTAAAAATGAACAGATTTTGGATTGCGTAAAAAGGGTCCCCTTTACTATACAGCTCCTAGCACAAGATCCTATTGTAGCCCCATATTTTTGAAATATTATATCCAACTTTCATAGTAGAAGTATTGAAACTGTAGTTTCTGTGTATTAGGAGGGCGAGGAAGGTTATCTTCCCCGCGCTCCCACTACCAGACAGCTGATAAGTGCAAGCATGGGGTTGGATACAATACTATTTTTTTTTCCATTGCTATGTTTATTTAGGTACATAATTCCCGTCCCTAATTAGGATCATAGTGCGAGGTCCGAAGAACTAAGACAAGTACTCCCCTTTCGCCAAGAGAATAACATTACAAAAGAATGTTTTAATTGATTTTAGTACTGGCCTACTTCTCCAATGCGCCAATTGAGTAAATATATACCAAAATTAAAGAAGTTATACTGATATCAGTGATCACTACAAGGATACCCGCTGTACTTGCAGGGATCACTCCTGTCAAAACCTAGTGTATGTAAGATGGGAAGAAAAAGTACTGAAAAAATGTGATACCAGTATTTGAAACAATCATTGTAGTTATTTATTGGGGGTACACTTCCTACCAGCAAAACATCAGTATATGTCAAAAATTAGGGAATACTATAATGTCTGGCTGACAATAAAAATGTACGCCTTTTAGGTTCGACCCATCAGAGAAGCAAGTTATAAGTACAGGTCCTAGTTCAGGGAAAAATAGTATAGACAGGACTGGTAACAGTACCAATTGTCCTGTAGCTGTGTATAGACTTAAATAGCTTTCATAAAAGCTTCTATGAGTAATGTGACGGTTTGTGTATTTCTGTGTTTAACGTATGACCTGGTTTTTCACCCATATTCAGCGACTGCCTGAAGGCATGATGTGCATGAATTAGTTTTACATCGTGTTTCCGGACAACTCGTATGTGCTTTAAGGTTTCGTTGATACTGTGTTGACTGAACTTGTATGAAATAATGTTTGGATACAAAGTCTGGAACATTTGTGATGTGGTATTAATTCAAAATGGGATTCATTATTATAATATACGGTATTGTGAACTTATATTTGGTAAGTATATGTATAGAATAAAACAAATATAGGGTAGAATCTAAAAACAATTGTGCACAAATACAATCATCGAATAACTTGGTTCTGTGACTGTTGTGGAAGTTACATTAATAGCGTTGATAACTGTAAATCCATTTTACATGTGTATAAAGATGTAGGTGCTGACTTGCGTGTATATTGTGCTGTTCATGCTTAATGAATAAGCAGGAGTAGTAATTGAAATGTGCAAAAAATACATAAATAATTGTGCTTTATTTTTGACGGGGCTGAGTCGTATCTCATCCTAATATAGGTATACCCCATTTATGCTATATTGTTAAAATGTATAGAACAAGAAATTTTAACGGTATGTCCCGTTAGGTATAAATAAAATACCAATCGAGTTGGACTTGCTTATAGTATAAACAACATTAATATAACTATTTCTGACTGTCCCTACGGATAAAATAACGATATTAATATTTAATCTAAAAATAAATACACATACATATCATACAATGTATTGGTGTATATGGAGATAGTGGTGTTGCGGTGCTGTACGTGTTTTATAGAAACATGTAGATGAAGCTTGTTCTCATATACATATCTGAGGCAGAGAGACAATTAACTACACTTTTGCAACTTATATTCTTTAGCTTCGAAAATGCTTTTATTCGTTTGAAGCTCACAGCATGCAAAAATTACCGGATAGGTTGATTCACTGTATTCAGTCTCTGTTTAATTCTAATTGTTTGCAATAGATATATAATATGATGACTTTTGCTAGATTAAAATACCAAAAATACCGAAGTTGCATAAAAACAGTAAATAGTGTTATGCTGTACCTGTGTTTCAAGGAGTAACCTCTCATCAGCAGCATTAGAATCAAATAATATTGAAAGCCATAATCCAAAAGTAGTAAAAGAGAAGTACTCATTACCAAAAATATCGAAATAGTAGGCCAAATCCAGTAAATTTTTGCTAAAAGCAAGGTAAAATTTTCATGTCAGACAAGTCTGACTATTGGGCTTGTGAATACCCTCGGGAACACGTCACTCTATCAAAAACAGCATAGGCTTCATTAATTTTTGGACTAAACAGTGTATAAAACCAACTGTGTATGATTTTATCACAGACAGTTCCCTACACTTTGTAAAATGCCAAAAATACCGAAGTTACTGTTAATTTATTTTCTGCATATGCGCATTTCGACAACTAATGTCTCATCAGTGCAGATCAAAACCAAAAACATTTGGTATTCCATAAACCAAAAAATACGTTAAAGCTGTAAGAGAACTAATTAACAAAAGGATGTAAAAAGAATACTCTAAATTCTTCTAAGGACAGAGCTATGCATGAGGGAGATACTTCTTAATTTCAAACAAAATTTTGTTAAATTTAGATATTGCAAGTTTCAATACAATCGGTTTTCGGGTCAGCACCGAAGTACTGACTACTGGGTTGGTGAATACTCTCGGGGACTAACAGTCCACCAGCAGAGGCATCGGTGATTCTAAACGTTGTAGGATTTACCTCCGTTTTTTTTGGGGGGGAACATAATATGATTGGTGGAACAACACAAGTGTCAAATTAAAAAAAATATATATCAAAATTATTCATAAATTGTAATATGTCATGTGTATTAACATGAAAAATTCCTGATCTAATTTTCCCTCAAAGCTCTGATATTCAGAATATCATAAATCATTCCTTAAGGAAAGGTGATAATCTCATTAAGAATGTCATCAAATATTCCTCAAGGAAAGTCAGTAAACTCATTTTTCTCCAAATCTCTGAAATTCTAAATGGCATGGATTATTTCTAAAATACCGGTTTCTGTGAATTTAGTTTCTCCACATGACCATTTCGACAAAATATGTCTCTAAAACGCAGATCAAATGTCGTATTTGGATCGTTAACCAAAAAAAAAAATTGTAAAAAATCTTATAGAGCACAATTAACCAAAAAGACAAAAAAAGGAAGACAGAATCAACAAAGGACAGAGCTATAAAAGGTGGAAATATACTCTGTATTTTTAGACGAATCTGATAAAATTTAAGTAAGGAAAGTTTTCCAAATTCAATCGGTTACCGAAGTAGTCACAACTGGCTTAGTGAACATTCCCAAGGATTAACAGTCCATGAGCAGAGGCATCGGCTAATTGGTAATTATTAACAAATTACAAACAAACAAAATAAGCAAAGAAATGAAATATATGTTGGCCATAATTATAAATAATGCTAATACGTCTAAAGGCCGAATAGGAACACAAACTAATTCTTTTTATTTCCAGTTCTTTGTTTGACTGTGCACGTTAATTCATATCATCTTTTTCTTGGTCACTCTTATTTCTTGGTCTCAAAGGATTCCTTAATTAATCTTGTTTATCAACTAACTCATAGGTGTCATTATTTGCGTTAATATATTAAGTAAAGTGTATTGGAAACTCATGCTTAAATCAAATCCAAACCACCAGAGGAGATAAATTATGTCGATTTTATATAACATTTAGTTTCTTAAGCATATCTCTGATGTACAATGTAACTTTACTGACGACTTTGTGCAAAAAAACTTATGATGCCGTCTATTTCCGCGTATTGACTGATTTGACGTCTCACATCATGGAATTGCATATTTATATATGGTTAGTTGTCATGTCTACTTTTGTTGCCATATAAGATAAAAAAAAAAAAAAAAAAAAAAAAAAAAAAAACGTTATCTGCATTTAACATTTATCTTCATATTTCATGTTTCCGTTTTTCTTAAAATTACACTGATTCGTGTTTTTATTAGTTTAAATGTTATAATTGTAATTTATTTTTAAATTTACTTTGAATAAACGTGTTTATGAATATAACCTGTCCTTTTTTCTTTTATTTGTCTTTGTACAACCATTGCATGTCATAGTGAAATATCATTAGATCAACAACAAACAAGGAAATCAAGCTACACCAAAAAGTATGTTAACCTAGCAGCAGCAAGAATACTCGCTGATTTTGGTGTCTATTCTTACTTCATATTGAGAAAAAGGTTTTCAGTATCTCAATTTAATTCTAACAGTACTCACAATCTCTCTAGATGTGTACAAGAATCCAAAATTCCTAGCGGAAGACCTTGAAGCTTGTTCTCATATAAATACCTGAGGCAGAAAGACAATTAATTAGAAAACACATATGTAACTTTTGTTTATTTACTTTGAAAATACATATATTTGGTTGTAGTTCGAAGCATGCAAATATTCCCGGATTAGTTGTTGATATACTCTGGCTTATAAATATGGAACATTTTTTGTTTAGAATGTCTGAGATATTTAAGGGCTGTTTTGTTTTCAAAAATTCAAATTATAAATTAAATATCGCTGGACTTATCACTTTAATCATTCTTGTGTTGTTCTTTTGCTTGTTTTTGCCATGTATTTGTAGAGACTTTGTCTCATGTACATTTACTCCATATCTTTTCATTCACCATTGTACACGATTGGAATCGAAAACTGCATTTTTGGGGAAATATTTGTACACCCAGTATTGATTAAAAAATGTCCTATTTGCACCAAGAAGTGGGTTTCAGAGCGGGTTGAAAAAGTGGTCTGACAGATTCGTAGAATCAGAGACTTTCGTACTTTACAGTTAGAAAACAAATTTTAACGCAAACTATCATACTTTTATCCACACGTTTGTTTATATTGCTTCCAAACAAATTTTGGCTCAGAAAATACGACTATTCCATATGTATGACCAAATGTATATGTTCAGTTAATCTGTAATCAATCATTGTTTAATTTGTATTTTTGGCAATAAATATATGAAATGATTATGCTTTCGTTTGATTTGAAAAGTATTCATAATGCTCAGCTACTGAAGCACTACAGACTTCGTTTAAAACATTCCAGTGTCTACTTTGTTCAAATAGCTTATTAAAATTTTTAACCTTAGAAAACTGTTAACATGTATTTTTTTTATTAAATATTTTATGTTATAGGTGCAGTGCGCAAGCTAAGGTCAAGTTAACATGTTTATTGGTGACAATTTTCTAGTTTGTTTTGAATTACTAGGAAGCTTAGCACACCGATATTAAAATAACTCAATCAGCTGAAGTAAAAAGTAGGACATGCTCATTTGAACTCACTAAGAAAGACCAGATGGTATTTGTGAGACTGAAACTGGTCATGGAAGATCAATTTGAATAGTATATTGCTAAAATGTATATCAAAAGTTAAACTTGTCGGAACAATTTCATTTCCGACAAATATCAGACCACAACAAACATATAAATATATAGAAAGAAATTATATTTAAACGAAGAATAGCTGTAATGACGTTAATATAGCAACGCAATATAATTAATAAATAAAAAGATTGGATAGTTCTAGGGGCGGTAACTGTAGGAAAGGGATTCTAAAAAAACAAGAATAAATTTCACTAAAGCATACAATTAAGGTCAAAGTTTCAAGACAGCTGTCAAGGTGGTATTCACTTTCTTAGCTGCTTCGTTGCATGTGTTTTAAAAGTACTGTGGTTTTTTAAATAACAAAAAAAATGTGTCAGAAAAAATGGAAAAATGCTTAAATGTTCGATATATATTATGAATAAGTAAATAAATGTGTTGATTTTTATCTTATAGAACGTTTGACAAGGATATTATTAAGTTACTGAGTTTAATAGTAACCATGAAATTATCCATTTAAGTTTGAATATCTTTTGAGAAAGGCTTGAGGAAAGCAGAAAAAAGTGGAAGTCAAAGTCTGAAAGATAAACAAAGAAGTGATAGAATATTGAAAGCTCAACCATTAGGTGATGCTAGATGTATGTGTTACTGATGTTAAACCAAAATAAATGTTAACCAATAAAAGAAAGTGATAAATATGACCTACTTGCAGGTGTAGTAAACACGCAAATCAGCACGAGAAGGGGCTTGCATATACGAATTTGAAGTTTTTATATATTAAGCTGTACCTGTCAGATATATGGTATAAATAAAAAAAAAATAGTAAGCGTTTCAAAATACGAGGGAAAGGAAAATTACGGAGAGGTAATTTATGGATGTTAATATTTAAAGGCCACTTCCGCAATGGAAGGGAAGGTTTGGCGCGCCGTAAAGCCGGTTTAACCCATCATTTCTTTTGAAATGCCTGTGCTTAGTCAGGACCATTTTTCCCATCGTCTTTGCGTTTTGCCTCTTGGACATTGGCTTTTGAGAATTCTGTTCGGTGGGGTTGTTATTACTCCTAGGGATTATGTTACTTAGTTGGAAGAAATAGTACTATATCAATCAAAATGCAAGTTTGAGATAGTGAAACGTGTTTATACTTAAACTTACAATCTGTTCAAATTCTTTAGTGAAGCTAACAACTGTACATTTAGACTTGATATCTGGTTTCTGTAGAGATATCTGATAAAAACATTACTAAAAATCATTATCATCATGCAGTTAAATTATAATTATTCCTTTTTTGTAAAAAAAGAAAAGCTGATAAGATATTGAACAGTATTTCTTTATATCAGATTTCAATAACCTTTTCCAATTATTATAGAGATGGTCAAGTGGTATTACTTAATCCATGGTATTTATTTACTCCCTCAATATCACGATATTTACCGGTCCAAATTTTCTAATATTGACTGATATGTTTTAATTGTATTCACAAAACAATTGGTTTTCCTTTTGTTTAATTGTATCCACAACACAGTTATTTCTGCTTCAAAATAACTTAATTGTTAAATCAAATTTGAATTTAAATATCCAAAATTTACCGATTTTCATGCAACTGTTATTGTTGATAATTCAGTGTTAACAAAATAAACAGAATAAAATTTAGCTTGTCTTCAATAAACTAATCACAATAGTTACTTATATAGAAAGAATTATCACGATATAGACTGCTCTGTGGATAGCGATTTGGACTGGTACATCTGTACTACCTTCGCATACTTACTGTACTAATTTCATTTATATTTCGAGTTATACTTACAACCTGTCTAAATTTGTTAAGGAATCGAAAATTCTCTCAGGAAGCGTTTCAATCTGATTCGTATCCAGGTATCTATAAAAGCAATCATGAATGTTATGGTTTGGACGAACAAACAGCATTTAAATAACGGTTGACTATGAACTTCTAAAAACTGAATATACTTATTCTAATATAACTTTTGTCAATGCTCTTATTGCAATGGGTTTTCGTCCCACATGCGTATATTTTACAACGGTACGCGTCACTGAATAAGCATTCTAAATATTCTTTTAATTTAGATTCGAGTCGTTTCATTATTGAATTTGACACTTGGATGTCTACGATTTTGACTTTGAATAAATCAGGTCTCACATGACGGGTAATGTATACCATCCAGGAGAAACTTATCCCGGGGTGCACTGAATCTCACTCTTTAAACAGTTTATATGAACATGCCTATGATACTATTTGTCGAACTGTATCAGTTGTTTTATCCTAAGTTTTGAACATTGGCTAGCTGACTTGTATTTTAACTACTTCAATTATCTCAATTAAACATTCATATACCAAGATATTTAGGACGTAGATAAACAATCATGATGCTTTTTAAATAAAGGGCTACGTTGAGCGCAGCATGATACGACCGTAGCATGTCGACCACTGAAATTTGAACAAGTATAAACTAAAATGAATGCGGACGCAGTAATTTGCTGGACACAATAAGGACATTAACTGGACCTAAACCAGTGAAAATAAAAGTTAGCTCTGTTAATCCCTTGTTGAAAGATATCGTAAGAGCTAAGCAAAATCTGTTGACTACCAAGTAAAAGCAAGACAAACCCAAAGAAAAACTCGTATTGAAATCCAATGAAAAATAAAGATTTCAAATATTTTTTAAAAAATATAATTTGGCCCCTTTGACCCCTTATAGCTCGGAAACCGTTAGAGCAACGCAAGATCTTTTGCATACTACTGAAAGCTTACAGTGAGAATAATCCAAAGAAAAAAATCCCATCAAAATCTGACGAAAAATAGATTTCACATATTTCTAAAAATTGCAATTTTGGCCCTTTTGAACCCTTATAGTTCGGAAATGATAAGAGCTACGCCAAATCAGTCGCCATATTGCTGAAAGCTTACAATGAGAGGAATCCATAGAAAAAAAAATCCAATCAAAATATGATGAAAAATAAAAGATTTTACATATTTCTGAAAATTGCAATTCTGGCCCCTAAGACCCCTAATAGCTTGGAAACTGTAAGAGCTACATGTACGTCAAATCTGTCTGCATAACACTGAAAGCTTGCAATGAGAGGAATCTAAAGAAAAAAATCCCATCAAAATCTGATGTAAAATAAAGATTTAACATATTTCCAAAAATTGCAATTTGGCCCCTTTGACCCCTTTTAGCTCCGAAACAGTAAGAGCTACGCCAAATCTGTTGACATACTACTGAAAGCCTTCAATGAGACTCCCAGAAAAAAAATCCAATTGAAATCAGATGAAAAATAAAAATTTTAGTAATCTGCATGTTTGCAATTTTGATCCCGTTTTTGGGCCCTCACAGCTTTGAAAGGAAGCAAGTAATACAAAATCTGATGGTGCAGGGCTATGTTTATTTTTTTCTTAAGGAATCCATTGCAAAAAACTGCATCAAAATTGGACTAAAATAAACAAATTGAAATTTTTATAATTCGCCCATTTTGGGCCCGATTCATCTCGTAAACGGTATATGCCACATGAAATCCGTTGGCATACTGCGGATTGGAAATTTTCTAAGGAGTACACTGAAAGACACGCCATCAAAATCTGATAAATACTAAACATTCTATAGTTAAATTTAACCCTTTTTGGTACCTTTTTCTGAAATGGGTGGAACCACAAACTAAAGGAAAAAAATGGTCCTCAAGAACATGCCAAGAAACATCATACTAAAATTTTAAAACAATCAGTCAACTGGAACCAAAGTTATGCTGTCCACAGACACGAAAATACCCAATTTGACCCTTTTTGGCCTCTTTTTCTAAAACAGGCGGGACAAGGTACGCGAAACTAAAAGCCGGGCTTAATCATGTGCCAAAAAACATACTAAAATTTGAAAATGATCCGTACACTAGAACAAAATTGACGCTGTCCACAGACACGAAAATACCAAATTTAACCCCTTTTTGGCTCCCTTCTCTGAAATGGGCGGGGCAAGGAATGCCAAATTCAAACCCGAGCTTAAGCATGTGCCAAGAGACATCATACTAAAATTTGATAACAATCCGTCTATTAGAACTTAAGTTATGCATAGCTCTGTCCTTCGCTGAATTTTGGCTCTTCTATTTAGATCCTTTTGGTTATTTATTCTCTATCGGCTTTTACACGTTTTTCGATTAATGGACCTCAAAATATTTTGGTTTGATCTGCACTGATGAGACATAAGTTGTAGTTTACAAAAATACTCATAAGTTTTAATCAACTGCTCCAACGATTGCAGGAAATGCCCAGAGTGCAAGATTTTAAGCCATTTATTCCAGAGCTTCTGGGGGCCTTAAGCGGCCCCAAGTCGACCTACCGAAAAAATTGTATTTGCCTCACCAATTCTGCAACCATAGTTTCGGCCTTGCAATAATAAATCAGAGTTTTCCCTCTTTCTAATGTGACTGCAGGACCTTAAACAAATTCAAAATGTTAATTATTCTATTCTTGACTTTGGTTGATTTTTTTTCATATTGAAGTTAAATTGATACTTACAACCTATTCAAATTTGTTAAGGAGTCAAATAATCCTTGATGAATGGCTACAATCTGGTTGCTATAAAGGTATCTGTGGAAATTAAATTATAGTAATATTCCAGCTTCTCCTGCTTCCGAAAAGCATGTTTCACAATTGATTCGATACACAAGAGCTAGCACAAATTATAGACTGTTTCATTAGACACAGTTATCTCTGTGACTGCCTTATTAATCAAGGCTTCAAAAAATTCCCTCTGATACAATCATAAAAAAGTTATTTAATAGATATCAGTCCCTTACCAAAAAAATTTGAAGCTTCGGACTGAACTCTGATTCTAGATTTTTTTATATGATCCTTTCTTTTAACTGTATACAACCTTTCAATAGCAACAATAGCAATTGCTGTTAGGTTGATACCGAACACTACGGCAATGGAAGGAGAGGTTTGGCGCGCCATAAAACCGGTTTAATCCACCACATCTTTTGAAATGCATGTACCAAGTCAGGACCATGGCTGTCGACAATTTTTCCGAGGGTCCCACCTGGTTTGTCTTTTTGTCTCATGGACTTCGGCTCTTGACAACTCTGTTCCATAATTTTGTCATTAACCCCATTTTGTAATTTTTGTCACTTATGACAAAAAAAATATCCAGTTTATACAGAATCTTTATTTGAATTCACAGTAGATGTGTACTCCTTATACTGATGCTACGTCAGTATGTAGATTTGTATATCATTTATAAAGAGTGTGAGTTTGAATATGATCTCTAAGTTATCGAAGAGAAAAAGTGATAAACAAAAGTGTTTTAAAATTACTTGTTTACTAATGTTTAATTACTACAATATCACTATGTTCACTTTCCCGATAAAGCTCCCGCCTAGGTTTTTGCTAGCTTACTCTAGATTTGTAAAAATATCAAATGTAGCTCCTTAAATGAATCGTAGGTACCGTTGTCCTGCCAAAACATGATTTCTGCTGCATTTCGTCCAAGATTTCTATTTCTTGTCCGTGATTTCTACTGCAATGATGAACAAAAATGACAACAGACAGACGATTTTATTGATACAGAAAAACGAGAGCACGGTTGTAGTTATGAACAGGTGAGACTAACTATAAATTGATAATGTTTTGATACCTGTAAAAATACATTCATGTTTTATCTATATTTTATGCCAATTAATGTTATTCCACTGTATAAATTTGGCATACTTGCATTAAATGAGTAAAAAATAACATTATCCTCATCTATAATACTTTTACTTAGCAACACTTTTCAAGCCTGAAAAAACTGTAATTTTGTTCTACTAGATGCAAAATGAAAATTGGAGGTCCTGGCTTTCTAACGCTCAGTCCTAGTTTTCTACTATTAGGTCCTGGCGTTCTGATGACATGGCGTTACATATTCAGCATTTCAGCACAATTAAAGCGAATTATAATTACATTTGCACAATAAATTTGTGTTTCCTGCTATTCTTAATATAAACATTAACCTGATAACCGGCCAGTGATAAAAAAAATCGTTTATCTGTATTAGAATAAATAAAGGAAACGACATACAATAACAAAGAATATACAACTTTTAAATTATTAAAGGTGTTTATGAAAAATACAGGTATGAAACAAGTTCTTAGAATTCACAACATTTTTACTGTAAATACATGTCGTGTCTACACAGTCATGGACGACTACAATTCCCCTTTATTTAGAGCAGTTTAGTATATGTATGATATTATTAGTTCACCTTGCTATAGCTTTTGCCATCACTTTGCGTCCGTCAGTCGTCCGTCGTCTGTCCATTCAAAGATCTTCTGCTCTTAAACTACATACATTTGTAGCAAATTGGCCACAATAGTCCTGGGTCGTCCCCTACAAAAACATGTTTTTTTTTCAGTTTCGTGCTTGATCAAAATTGCCGCCAGTGACAAAAATAATTCAAAATTACGCCTTATGGGAACATTCATTAATTTAAAGCCGATTGAAACGAAACTTGGCCACAATAGTGTTTAGGTAGCCCATGCAATAGAGGTGTTTTTCTTAATCGCACTTTCTCCAAAATGGCCACCAGCAGGAAACACAGTTTAACATTGGAAGGTATGTGATAACATATTCAAAGAGATTTTTGAAATTCTAAAGCCGTTTGTAACCAACCTTAGTTAAATCAGTTTTTTAGCTCAACTGTCCTAAAACCTCATGTGAGCTATTGCCATCACTTGGCCTCTGTCAGTGCCTCTGTCCGTCCTTCTAACCGTCGTTAACTTTTTCAGAAATTTTGTGCAGTGAAACCGGTGGGCCAAATTTAGCAAACATTTGCCTGAATTATTATCAGATTATTTACATTCAAAATTGTGTTCGATTAGTCCGAGGACCAAACAACATGGCTGTCGTTACTGAAAATAGCAAATAGTAATAATTTACCGTTTTTGGCAACTAACTCAAAAACCGTTACAGATATCAAAGACCTGACTGGTTTAAAGTGATCAAGATCTAGACACTTGGATATTTTGAAGAAAATCAGAATACCCATACATGAGTTATTGTCCTTTATAGATTATTTTTTCATAATTTTACACATTTTGACTTATATTTAAGAATGATTTGAAATAGAGCTAAGTTTTAGATACAAAAAATGTGCAGCATGTCATGTCCTTCATTATGGAAGTTTGCTGACCTGCCTGCGCCTCATCCAAGCTTGCGGCTAGTGGGGAACTTAGTTTAACTTTGGACCATATGGGAAATCATTCAAAGGCCTTCTTGTCTTGAAACGACTTGGCCATTTGCAACCGTACTTGGTATCCTGAGTTGGTCCCTTTAAAAGATATGTCTTGCAAGTCCACATCAGATCCAATATGGCCACCAGTGTTGAACATTGCTTAATATTGAACCTAATCACAACGCATTAAAAATATTCTGCTCTGCAACAAATAATCCCCATTTTTACCAACATTGGCCTGATTCATAACAAGGGTATTTACATTCAAAATTGTGTTCAATAAGTCCGAAAACCTGACAACATGGCTGTCGTTACTAAAAATGGCATATACGGGGTAAATTGCTGTTTTTGGCAAATGACTCAAAAACTGTTACAGAAATCAAATAAAACATTCGATAAAAGAGAAAGTGATCAGCATGACAATATCTACCTGACGTGAATTTTGAAGAAACTCTGATAACCCGTTTTGGAATTATTTTTGTATTTTTTTTCAAACAGTTCAACGTTAAATTGCAAAAATGTTGAGCATATGTATGAAGATTTACCCACGTGAAGATTTTGAACAAAATATGAATGCCCAATTTAGGAGTTATTGCATTTTATTTTACTAATTTTGGTAATTTTATACATTTTGCCTAGAATTTCAAAAGCAATTTGAGATAGAAGTAAGTTTTAGATGCAGAAATGTCAAGGATTACATTTGATCTTCATGATTGAAATTGTCTGACATGCCGGCATCTCATCCAAGATGGCCGCCAGTGGGGAATTTAGTTTAACATTGGACCTTACCTCAAGGAAACTATCTGACCAATCGGGCCATACTTGCTCACAACTATCCTTGGTTGTTCCCTTTTAATAATATGCCTGGCAAGTTTGCATCTGATCCAAGATGTCCACCAGCGGGGAACATAGTTTTAAAATTGAAACCAATGGGAAAATATTCAAATATCTTCTGCTGTAAAGCTACATAGCTACTTCAAACCAAATTTTGACACAAAAGTCCTTCAGTGGTCCCTTTTAAAAATGTGTTTATGATGTCTGTGCCTCATCCAAGAAGGGAACATAGTGCCCTTTGGGAAATACATTCCATTGGGTCATAATATATCGGGGTCTATTAGCATACTAGAAAATGAGAACCTATAACATTGTGGTTATTTCGACTGTCTGTAACCCATGGACCAGGTGAGCTACAGGCTCTGGAGAACCTCTAGTTTTTTTTCAAGTCCGCACCATATACAAGATTGTTGCTACCGGTAAACATTGTTTTCCATAGTACAATGTGGGAAGAAACATTCAACGATCTTCTCCTCTGAAACTGACAATTTGCCCACAATTGTCGTCTGCAAAAAGATGTTTTTTTTTAAAGAAGGCCACCTGCAGGGAATAAAATTTCACATTGGGCCTAATGGGGACACTTTCGAAGATATCTACCTCCCAAACTATATTTTTTTCAGTTCAACGTTCAAAATTCAAAATTGTTTTTCAGTTCAACGTTCAACATTCGCAGTTCAACGTTCAACATTCAAATTTTTGCCTCATGGTAACTTCAAGATGAAGAACAACAATTAAAACGTTGTACCAATTATAACTTACACCATGTATTTGTAGAAACTTTGTCTCATATGCAAAGAGACATAAGTTGTCAAAAGGCGCATATGCAAAGAGACATAAGTTGTCGAAATGCGCATATGCAGAAACTTTGTCTCATATGCAAAGATACATGAGTTGTCGAAATGCGCATTTGTAGAAAATTTGTCTCATATGAAGAGACATAAGTTGTCGAAATGCGCATATGCAGAACCTAAATTCACAGTAACCTCGGTATTTTGTTGTATGTATTTACTCCATATCCTTTCATTATTTATTTTGCTAGGCCACTGTAAAAAGTGTTTTCAAAGTTCAAACTTTTTCCACGGTGGCCTTCAGAAAAGAACAAAGTTTGACATTTGGCTTAATTAAAACGCGTACATAGGTCATATCTTCTGACAACAATTAGTAAATTGGAACCAGTAAGTAAGTATCTTTTTAAAGGCTGTCTATGTTAGCCAAGATGCAGTCGAGCGATACAAGTTCTGGATAACCTATTATTTTGAATGCAATTTCTATTTTCTCATGTAATCAAACTATATTTTTCAGAAACGGGAGACCAGATTTACCGCTGTTATCACTGCAATGAAGAGTCGTCGTTTCCGTTTATCAGCAAAATATTTCCATATAATTCCAGATGTGAAAAAAGGCAGGGATAATTCGTCTTCATAAAACCAGGAGAAGCTGGAAAATCTTACTCGTGAACAACAAAACTTGTTTTACTCATCCTTGAATAGAACAATAGGACAATGCCTTATGCAAACACGAAACAGAACAACAGTACAATACCTTATGCGCAGAGCAGACAGAACAACATGATCACAATAACAATACTTCTAATAACTCTAACAACTCCGTCAACTTTTAAGAAAACACCTAAGAATGATGATAAAAGACAAAACTTTATCATATTAATTGAACGTCTATTTTTAAGGGATAATATACACGAGCTTTATACATGTAACAGACACAGAGTGAAAAACAACGACAGTAGAATACCGAAGGAACAAAGCACAAGATTACACAAATCAAAGTCCAGAGATAAGGCAAAAGCAAGAACACCAAAAAGGGAAGACCAAAGACACCACATGCCCACAAAAACACGAATATTACATATACAACACAAAAAACTAAAGCACTAACAGTTTGAACTCTCAATAAACAAGAGTGACATTAGGTGCTCCGGAAGGGTAAGAATGTCCTGCTCTGTACACAGCACCCGTCACACTGTCAGTGGGTCAAAGAGATTATATTAATGGACTTACCAACTGACAAAAATGGGTTTTGATGAAGAACAACAATGAAAACATTGTTCCATTTGCTTAATCTTACCATGTATTCTTAGAGATTTTGTCCCATGTACATTTACCCAATATCCCTTTATTTGATTTTGTATGATATGAAAGATGAAGGAAATGTTAAAACATTTTATTGGAAAGTAAAACATTAGTTTTGACGTATGATGCTTTCAATATTTAAAAAAAATACATATGAATCACATTTTTTGCATCAAAAATGACAATTCACCTTTGTTTCTTTATACTGATATAACAGTAGAAAGCAAGGACAAATAGAAATCATAACAATGGGACATACGTATGCAGTTGATTGCAAGAACTACACATAATTCGAAATACACAACTGATTGTCGTACCATTATTTAATAATTAGTTCTATCACAATTCGTCTTATAATACTTGCAAGGATCTTGATATTGCGAAATATACCATGTCGACAAATACCAAAAAATCGTAAGAAATCAACGACCAGCATTAGAAATCAGGATCGAATCGCAGTAGAAATCATGCTTTGGCAGGACAACGATACCTACGGTGAAATGATTTAATTTTGCATTACAAACACTATCTATATCTTTGTTTTTATGTCACAAAATTAAAGAGGTTAACATGCTTGAGTCCATAAATTTTCATTCAATTGTATTTCTTTGAATAACATTTCTTAGATGCAGGTTCAAAGATACTTTACATATTATTACGAAGTAAGCCTGTTTCCTAAAAGCAGTATATCTTTATTATTAGTAATATTGTAAATGAAAAACAAATTGAGTATGTTAAGATTATAAAACAAAATACAAAAGTTACTGTAAAGTTAGTTTCTGCATTTGTCCATTTGGACAACTTATTTTGGAAGACAGTATGTGATTTCTCCCACCTCAGACAAGGGCATCCATTGATTTCATAGTGCAAGATTTTCCTTTTCTGATTGTTGGCATCGAAATAACCCCGGGGACGCGTGCTTTATGCTTTATGACGTCGGGAAAAGGGAAGTAATTCACTGATGTCAACAATGGCGTTTCGACGGTAATTTGTTTGATTTTTTTGGATGCTGAGGGGGAGAAAAATAATCAAACACCAGTGAGAGTGTCAGACGAACCCTCGGGTAAGATTTCTAGCGTCTCGGACTCAGCAAGCTTCGTCCGAGTACTTGAAATCTTACAATTGGGTGTCTGAGACTTCTCTGTCTGACCAAAAATAAACCAAAAGATCAAAAGATATAAGATATAAAGTTTTTAAAAAAATCTTCAGAACCATTTTTTTCTAAATTTAGTGTAAAGACCGTAAAAATTAAAAAAAAAATCAATTAGGTCTTTGCTATAATTTCTTTCTTTTTGAAAATAATTCAAAAAGAATAACCTCTCTACAAAATTCTTTCATTTTTTTTCGTTATTTCAATAGATTTTGATATAGAAAATTTACAGATACTATACTCATTATAAACTAGTAGATTCAGGGTGATTATTTTCATGCAAACAATGGATAACAAAATACCGAAGTAATTGTGAATTTATTTTTGGATATTTCGACAACTTATGCCTTTTCAGTGCAGATCAAGTCAAAACATATGGAAATTCATATACCGATATGCAGTGGGATGCAGACATAACCTCTCATAAAGTTAACTTGGAGCAGTCATAAAAGCTCATCTAAGTTAACTTAGAACATGTATTAAGTCTGCTCTAGAACAGCTCTAAGTCTGCTGTAGAATCCTGACCGCTCTAACCAGTCATGGTCCGGCATAGCTAGAATCCTGACCGTTCTGGTCAGAGCCATGACTGCTGTAATCTGTTCTACCCATGACCGTTCTGCCTAAGTCTGTTCTGGCCATGACCGTTCTAGTTAAGTCTGTTCTGGCCATGACTGCTTTCAGCTGACCTGTTCTAGCTATGACCGCTCTCATACCAGCTCTTGTCACTGCCCTGACAAATATTCATAACCTGCCTAATTTGCCAAATAAATTTCAAATTTAGTTATAGTATAAAAACGAAATTAAATTTAAAAAGAAACTAGAAAAACTGTGAGCAAAGCTAACTGATAAATACCCCTGCTTCACCATTTGATAATCAATTAAATCAAATTCTAAATTAGAAGATGCAAATCTACATTATGTCACAAAGACCATGTCAAAGTTTCATGAAAAACTATTCAGTGGTGCAAGAGGAGTAATGGATAAGAGATGGGTACCTACGTGTACTGTACTGTCAAAGTCCATGTTTTGTTATGGGAAACCCCAAAAATCAATTAAATCAAATTCTGAAATAGGAGGCGCACATGTACATTATGTCACAAAGACTGTGTTTAAGTTTCATGAAAATATATTCAGTGGTTCAGGAGGAGTAGCGGATAAGAGATGGGTACCCCCATGTGTACATGTAATGTAACGGCAAAGTCCATGTTTGGCAATGGGAAACCCCAAAAATCAATCAAATCAAATTCTGAAATAGGAGGTGCACATCTACATGATGTCACAAAGACTGTGTTTAAGTTTCATGAAAATCTATTCAGTGGTTCAGGAGGAGTAGCTGATAAGAGATGGGTACCCCCTTGTGTACATGTAATGTAATGGCAAAGTCCATGTTTGGCAATGGGAAACCCCAAAAACCAATCAAATCAAATTCTGAAATAGGAGGTGCACATTAACATTATGTCACAAAGACTGTGTTAAAGTTTCATGAAATTCTATTCAGTGGTTCAGGAGGAGTAGGGGATAAGAGATGGGTACCCCCATGTGTAACGGACGGACGGAAAGACGTTTGGAAGGACGGACGGACGGACAGCCCCATCACTTTGTACCCCCCACTTTTTAAGCGGGGGGTATAATGAAAAATGTAATTATGAAATAAATTATTCGGATATAAAATTGCAAGGGCTCTTATTTGCGGATAAATATTTATCTGTGTTTATCCAGGTAAATATAAAAATGTAGTTATAAAAATGAGACATACCGGAAACTAAATCGCAATAGTTTTCCGTAAATTCATTATTATAAAATAAATAAATCGTGAATTTAATTATAGTAAGAATGTCAATCATTATTAGATGACGTTAACTGAAACAAATAATTATTAAAAACATCAAAACAGAGAGTTATTAATGTTTGTTTTATATAAACGGTTTCGAGCTCGAGAAACAGGAAATTCTGACACGTCCAATTTCATATCCAGTTTAAATTCTAGGACCTAAAACGGCTTTCACTAGAGCAGATTTAGCAAAAACGGTCATGACCAGAACAGACTTTGTAAGAACAGTCATGGCCAGAACAGACTTAGGTAGAACGGTCATGGCTAGAGCAGGCTTAGGTAGAACGGTCATGGCTATGCACCGGCAGAGTAAGCATCTCCAGCTTCTCATTAGACATCAACCGTGTTCAACATGTCAAATACGGCAGAGGAAACAACAATTAAGCTTTTAAAAGGAAAGATCTGTTGTAATCTTGCACTTTGTGTCATCTTGAAACGACATTGACTTTTACAGACGAATAATTTCGTTTCATTTTCATTTCATTTTATATGAATTAAAGAAGAGTAAAACTGGACAATTGTTGAAGTATAGGATAAAAAGTTTATAAGATGGCATTTTTCATATTTTATCCCATACCATCTCTCGGCCCATAATAGACCCTCGGGCTAATATGAATGATATGTGGTTATATGTGAAAAATGTCATACAATAATCTCTATAGCTTTAGTAAAAATAAAATATTCATGTTACAATTCCAAACCAATACCCTGTCACTAACATAGCCTTTTTATATTAACCTATACTTACAACCTGTTTAAATTTATTGAGGAGTCAAAACATCCAGCACTGAGTGTAGTAATTTGATTTCTGTGGAGGTATCTATAAATAACGAGATGTTCTGTAAATATGTTGGTCAGTCATACGAAGCAAAATAGTATGTAAAACTGTGATTAACCAAACCATTCTAAATATTTTTGATTCAATGTTGTAATATATATTTCTTATAACCAAATTTTACAGATTCTCCCTTTAACAATCCCAATTAAAGTTGATTGTACTTACGCCAAACCAGACAACGGCAGCAAAGTAAAGTAATAAAATCTACCATATGGCCTTATTGGTTAGGCGATCGAAAATTCTGTAATTAAATTGTTTGTTTGTTATATTTTAAGTTTTTTTATTTTATCTGTGTGTATATTAGATGTCTGTCGATTTTCCATTTAAATATTATTGGTCATTTGTTCACCAATCGATTTATGAGGGAGATACTGCTTGGTTTTGAATTTTTTTGTAATTTTGAATATTTTTAGTTTCAAAAATAAAAACGGCTTTCATGTCAGCACCGAAGTGCTGGATTACTTACATGTAGTTGTCCCTCGCGGACTTACTTAAAGAGCCATAATTTGCCATCTACAGAAATGAAATACACTATTACTTGGTATTCAGTTATCTAACATATAAAGACAAATAGGGTCTTGCAGAAGATCATATTTAAGATCAGGATATCTTTCAAGGGTGCACAAGTTTTTGTCTTTCTCGATTTGAACAAAGACACAAAAGAGGAAAAGAAGAAGAAATTTTTACACAAGTGAATATCTCGTTTGTCAGTATTGATTGAATGCAAGTACATGTACCATTTTCTTCCATACAGTACAGAAAGAAAAGTCCTGCCACCATAGTGTGCGAGCAGCATCGCCGTCATTTGAGCATACTTAACATTTACTGGGCTTATGAACTACAGCCAGTTTACATTTTCCTTCGACACCAACTATTTCCCACCGTTTCGCGTCGGAAAATAATTGAGTCTCGAGAATTATTAAACTTGCTATTGTCGTCATAACAAGTAAATAGGTGAAAATAACTGTAGTACGCAGTTAAATTTTATTTTTATATTCACTTACAGTCTCTCTAAACTCGTTAAGGAGTCGAATAATCCTATTGGGAGTACTGCAATTTGGTTTGTGTGGAGGTATCTATTAGAAAACAAATACGAACATTCGTAGAATTTAGAATCTCCTTAAAAGTATATTTATACAAGTAATTAAAGATTTAAATTGAGCTTTAGCCTCCGCTATCTACAGTACCGATAAAACACTCTTGCATAATAACGCATCATCGATCCACTGAATCAAGTCCATGAGGAAAATCTGTGGGTCATTTTTCAAGTTTTTTTTTTCTACATACTTTAAACAGATTGATCCTGAATATCTTGTTTACAGTTGGCATAGATATGACTGCACAAAAGAGTAGGTTGCTTTTGAATATTTAAAGACCTGTTATGAACATTGTTTTGTTATTCAAGACACTTTAATTCTTGTAAATGCCTTGGACTTTTCCATCTCTCTTTTGTCTTTCCTTTGTTTCTCTCGATTTCGAAGCACTTTAAGTGATAAATAACCTCCTATTATTTACTTACCCCGAATTATGTACATCGAATTAACTACTTATACCTCATAAATTTTTATGCATATTCATTCAAACATTGTTTGCTTAACTTTGACCTTCTGTTATATTTCACTGAAATATTAGATGAAGTTTACAAGCGGTATGTAGGAAAAATATCCCCGTCCAAAGATCGAAACTATGCTATCTTTCTGTAATATCAAAATGATCAAACGGCATTGATATGACCACGCGGCTACAATTAGCAGTTGATAAATATATGTAAGAAAATATATTTAAAGTGACAACAGATCGATAACTCAGGTAATTTTTAAATACATACTTATCGGTATTTATATAAAACGTAAACAAGTATTTGACACAAGATCAATATAAAAGAAAACTTTTCTGCATGTAGAACACAAAATACTTTTATTAACTATTTGATGCATATAGCCTTAATAAACTGATGAATAAACATGAGTAAAAGATTCTATTTTTTCACATATACCATTTTGTATATTTAATAATTTGCACGGCCTTTAAGTCAGATAAAGTATGTTTCAGAGTTATTAATTGAATAAAAGTGCTTTGTAAGAAAATGGTGGTTAAAGTGCCTTCGCACTGCGCGCTGAGGCATCTCGAACAACATTTTTCTAAAAAAAAAGCATTTTAATTCAATTAATTACTCTGAATCATACTTTAACTAATAAGTAAGAGACGATAAACGGGATTTGGATTAGATAGAGAGTACTGTTACTTTTATAACTACATACTGATTCATTATTTTTCATTTTACTCATTGTGAAAAACATTTACTCATAAATGATCGATGATTAAATGTGAAAAAGAAAGGAAATGGGGTAAATGTCAAGGAAACAACATACCATATCTGGGTTAAAACGACCCAAAACAAAGCATCTAGGGGTCACCGTACGGTCTTTAACACAGTGATGGAACCTCACTCCATATGGCAAGCCTTAAATGGCCCCAAAAAGGTAAAAAAGTGGATAAATCAATGGAAACAAACCAAATCCAATAACCCAAATATCAAGAAACTAAAATTTTATAAGAAGACACGGACAAGCCAATCACCAACATATTCCTGACTTGGGACAGGCGCAAAATTTGCGGTGGGTTTAAACTCGTTTTCTTAGATCAAAACCCTCCCCCTATGTGTGGATTTAAAAAAAAATGCACAAAAAGACTCACAGTAAAAATCAAACTAGAAAAAAGTCCAACTTATCAAGACGAGTACCCTTACAATGAAGTACATAAAACATGAAGACAATACACACAGGTACTGTCCGACCAAATGCTCGCAGTTACTGACAGCTAGCTAAGTACATAATATCCGTTGATTATGATATCAAGCCTTCTTACATATGAAACTTCAATTGAAATACTTCTAAATAGATTTGGTATAACAACGTCATCAACTATGAAAGAAGAACATGATATTGTTCAATGCCAAATACTGCCAATATGAAAAATTGTTTAAATTTAGTTATGGTTTAAAGCATATAGGAGATGATCAATATTTTTGTGTTTGTTTAAAATTGCAGGTGTATCTAAACTGGCTGCACAGATTGTTTTCTTATTTCTGATGCTTTTAATATTATACTTTCACTTATTTTCAGGAGATCATACTGCTAGTTTATTAGTTTTGTTTAATAGTTCAGTCTGTGTCTTGTGATCTCAATTTGGTGTGAAAAGGGAAATGCTATGTTTTTGTTTTTATTTTATTTATTTATTTATTTATTTTTACCTTTTGCTTTGATAAATATTTTTCGTCCTACTTAAATAGTCAAACACCGTAAATTTATAATTATGCTTAAGATGAGTTTAAAGTATTCTTATTTGGAGTAAACCCTGTCTTGAAATATTGGATGGCATTTGTAATAATATTTCCAGCAATTAATGGTTTTCTTTGACTACTTTTTATACTATACATGGAAAACAATTACTGTCATGGTTTTATTTATATACTCACAATCTGCGTAATGTTGTTAACAAGTCAAATACTCCTACCTGGAGTATTGCAATCTGATTTTCGTTAAGATACCTGCGTAAAACATTTATTGGTCATTTTGTTATATATGAATCAGCAAAAACTATTAGTATCTAAGTTAGCAGTATTTTGTTTTTAACTAAAATATCGAGACATTTAACCACAGGATATGCATATAAAACACCCGTAGCCAATAATATAAAGACACAATCAATATCTTATTTTTTCATTATTTTTTTTTAAACTGCAGAGTATATATCCTTTGTGCAAAGCTCTACCCTAAGCTCAATTTTTCTATAGTGAATTTTCTATTCATAGTAGTGACATCTTTTGTAAATTTGCGTACATCATACATGAATTATATTTTATATTGTATGCTGTGGAATCCTCAATGTATGAGTGTATCACCGACTGGTGCCAATAATTTATTAAGGTCTATCCGGTACAACGGATAGACATTATTGGGATTGTAAAATTATAAAAAAAATGTTTTTTTCTACTTTTCACAGAGGTGTCTATTTGGGTAAGTGTAGGTCGATGAAATTTGGTGGGGTTTTGTAGTTTCTGTTGAAGTTGTGATTGTATCCGTCTTGGGTCGTTTCGTTATCAGGGGAGGGGGTTATTTTAGAAAATTCCCTAAACATGTTTTGTGATATTATTCGGAAATGGTAATAAATAGGTAGTGAATTGTAATGGGAAAAATGTTTGTCAGGCTATGACAGATATTTCGTTTTTTTGAGCGAATGTTGGTGGATGGACCGTTTTCATGATAAGGGCTTGCAAAGTTTTGTTACTTTTCTTGGAGCAATTATTTGGGGAAATTTCGGAATGTGTAAGAATTAGGTATTTGGGACCTATGTCATTGTAATTAGTTGATATGTTTTACATTCAAAAATGTAGGGGTCAAAGGTTTATTGGTCACTTTAAAAGGGATGACATCAGTTCCTTAAAATAAAATGTCTACGCAAATACAGCTACTGTTTTAAATGATAAATGATCTGCTTGTCAAACTATCTAAATTGTGGTTTCGTGTTTACTAGGTAAACTGAAACTTGATCAGCTGGTTGTCAAAAATGATATTTAGCAGACGACAAAAGTAAAGCATTTGCACACTTTATTGTTTTGTGCGTTTTGTTTGACATACAATTACACATGGATTACAGAAAAACACTACTGAAAACAACATGTTTTTTTTTTAACACTTATACCCCCC
>MJUU01062240.1:979-19608 GCA_002080025.1 Modiolus philippinarum
AGTCTCTTTGAGCAACTGAGTGATAAACTACCAATTTACCAGAGATGATAAAATAAAAGAAAATTTATGATCATTTATGTCATGTAAATCAAGGACGTATAATTATAAGTTCTTTTGTAAATCTAACTAAATGTTGCATAAGCTTTTTGGGGAAAAGGAACATAAAATTGATACAGCTAAAATAAGACTTCTTTTATTAATGTAGATCTTAAAATATCAATAATATTTGAACAATTGAAACTGATTTATTGCCATTGATGAATACTTAATTTGCTATGAGAAAACTTGGAATTATATGAAAATCAAATACAAAAGTCTTGTAAATTTAATTGCTGATAGCTGGATACTCGTATTAAGTCTCCTTGTCATGACCTTAAGTCTCCCCATCTGTACCCTGAGGGAGACTTCAAGTCTCCCTGTTCTTTTGAAGTGTGGTGAGCCCTGTTGTACTGGAGGGAATGATTTGAAATTTGGTCTAAAGTTTGAAAATTGAGTTGTTTTGAGTAAGGGATTTTCAGGATTATCACTTGACTACTTCCTGTCTGCTGATTCATCAATTTTTAGCTGACCTGGCCTAAAAAGGCCAAGTGAGCTTTTGCCATCACTTTGCATCCGTCCGTCAACAATTTAAAAAATCTTCTCCTCTGAAACTGCTGGGCCAATTGTAACCAAACTTGGCCTGAATCATCACCAGGGTATGCAGTTTCAAAATTGTGTTCGATTGGTCTGAAGATCAAACAACATTGCTGCTTTTACTAATTAAAGAACCTTAGTGATCAAGCTCACATACCCCATGCCCCCACATATCAGAAAATCCTACATTATTGAACTCTTAAAAACATCCTATAAGCAATATTATACATAACAAGAGGCTCTCAAGAGCCTGTATCACTCACCTTGGCCATGGCTGACACAATTAGTCAAAATAATCGAAACGTTTAAAGGTCTCAATTTCAAGTTTGTTGATAGACTTTGATGTTATATGATCCAAAATTAAACCATGTTCCCATTGGCATCCCTTTTTTTGACGGGCCTAGACCCAATGTCAACTTCTTGAAGAAGACCATCTCAGCATAATTGTGCCTCACTTTGGTTCCAATTGGCCTGTATTTTCATAGGAGATCTTTGAATGATTTCCAATTGGGTCCAAGGTTAAACAAAGTTCCCTGCTGGCTGCCATCTTGGATGCTATGCAGACATGCTGGACACATTTTATGAAGGGGGCCAAGTAAGGACCATTGTGACTAAGTATGATTCCAATTGGCCATGTACTTTCAGAGAAATAGATCTTTGAATATGTTTCCCTATAGGGTCCAATGTTAAAACCATGTTCCCCACTGGTGGCCATCTTGAATATGATATGGCTTTGCTGAACATGTTTTTTAAAAGGGCCAACTAAGGACCATTGTGACTTAAGTTTGGTTCCAATTGGCCCAGTATTTTCGAAGGAGATTTTTGCAATATTGTCCAAATTTCAACAAAGTTCCCTGCTGGAGGCCTACTTGGATGATGTTGGGACTTGCCGGACACAATTTTTAAAAGGGACCACCCAAGGACTATTGTGAACAAGTTTGGTTCCAATTGCTGCAGTGGTTTGAGAGAAGAAGATCTTTGAATGGTTTCCCATAGGATCCAATGTTAAAACTGTGTTCCACGCTGGGGGCCATCTTGGATATGATACACACTTGCCAGACATTTTTTTTTAAAAGGGTCCACCTATAAGGACCATTGTGACCAAGTTTGATTCCAATTGGCCCAGTAGTTTCAGAGATCTTGGAATATAGGGTCCATTTTTCGACAAAGATCCAACTGGCTGCCATCTTGGATGGCGTGTGGANTGAGTAAGGGATTTTCAGGATTATCACTTGACTACTTCCTGTCTGCTGATTCATCAATTTTTAGCTGACCTGGCCTAAAAAGGCCAAGTGAGCTTTTGCCATCACTTTGCATCCGTCCGTCAACCAAGTTTGATTCCAATTGGCCCAGTAGTTTCAGAGATCTTGGAATATAGGGTCCATTTTTCGACAAAGATCCAACTGGCTGCCATCTTGGATGGCGTGTGGACCTCCTGGACACTTTTTAAAGGGGACCACTTAAGGACTGTTGTGACCAAGTTTGGTTCCAATTGGCCCAGCGGTTTCAGAGAAGTTGTTTGAATGAAAAGTGTACAACTGACAGACCCAAGACGCAGTGATGGCAAAAGCTCACCATGGCATAGCAAGTTTAGTTATAGAGTCCATGCAGCCTATAATGACAAGATACTATTGCAGCAGTATCTAGGAATATTTTTTTTCTTTTTTTTTTCATTTAGTATCTAGGAATATTATTTGATTTGAGGGCAAACATTTACCAATAAAGAACACAGTATACATTTATAAACAAAAATTATTACAATGTAAAATAAGTAAAGATTATGAAAGTATTTTTGCAAAAAGTTGTAAAAATTTGTACAAAAACAATTATTTTGCTCTTGATTATGTAACAAATGATTGTTTTTAATAAAGTGATAGCAGGGAATTTCTCTTAAACTTGAAAGAGAAAAGTAAACCAAAGAAGATTTGAAAACAGAATTTAAAGGGAAATAACCCAGGACAAGATAATACTTGCTGTTTTAGCTGAAAATAGTGTAAATCCAATAACTCCCATAAAAATAATCCAATCAATAAGGCAGTATAGTATGCTCATCTACACATCAGGACCAACAATCCTTCCAAATATGAAAGCAATCCATTTAGCGGTTTCAGAGGAGTTGCAGTGACAAGACGATACTTTGTATAACTGAAATTAGTCTAAGTCCCATAACTCCCACAAAAATTATCCAATAAAATGGTGGTATAGTATGCACATCTACACATCATAACCAACAATCCTACTAAATATGAAAGCAATCCGTCCAGCGGTTACAGAGAAGTTGCAGTGACAACAATAGGACTGACAGACTGGTCAAAAACATTATACCCTCCGCAACTTCGTTGCATGGGGTATAACAATAGAACATCGGGGTAAATTGCTGTATTTTGCAAATAACTCGAAAACTGTTGCAGATATCAAAAAATCTGACTGGAGTAAAAATGATCAGCATGGCAAGATCTACCCGTCCTGCAATTTCGAAGAAAATCTGAAAAACTGTCTTGGAGTTATTGCCCTTTTTCTGCAAAATTTTCAAAATTTTAATATTTTTTATTTTTTATTTGAAAAACTTTAACAGATAGAGGTCAACTTTAAATTGCAAAAATGTTCCCTTGTAGGAGTTATTGCTCTTTTTTCACCGAATTTTTAAAATTTTCGTTTTTTTCGTCTTTTATTTCCAAAACTAGAATTTAAAGGTTAAGTGTAAAATGATGAAATGTTTGCCATGCTGTAGCGACTTCAAAACTTGTGTTTAAAATTGTTTGTTGACCACCATTTTCAAAATGGCCACCAAAAAAGGCGGGAAAATTCAACATTGTCCGATTTCAATGAAATTTGGTTTCCAAGTGGGTATTGATGTCACAACTTCAAAACCCTTGTTAGAAATTGTTCGTTGACCGCCATTTTCAAAATGGCTGCCAAAAAAGGCGGGAAAATCCAACATTGTCCGATTTCAATCAAATTTGGTTTTCAAATAGATATTCAGATGTCGTAACTTAAAAATATGGTGTCAAAAATTGTTGTTTACGGCCATTTACAAAATGATGTCTTGACATCAAAACTGGTGTCAAAAGTGGTCCTTAGCAAGACAGTTTTTTGTCAAAAAAGCCCAACAAAGACATATAGTAAACATTATCAGACTTTAAATACAGTTCAACATCTTGGTTTTGTTCAAGCTACCAAAGTTGGAGAGACTGAAGTTCAACTGTATAACTTACAATGTTAGCTTGATTGTGGCAAATGAAAACCAGGTGAGCAATACAGGCTCCTGGGAGCCTCTGGTTAGCTCACCTCACGAAGTGAGGGCAGGCCTATGCGATACCCTGAGCATTGGCATCCAGTTTTTGGAAGAAATCATTCCTGCTAACAGACATGCCTTACATCAACCATATTGGTATGTATGATGCATTTTGGGAAGACAACTGTAATGCATGCTTCGGACGCTGTCTATGACCTACATTTTACGCATGAGAGACTTGGTTTGGTAGAATGGTTGAAGTCAATTCCCACTTACTGACATGCCCCACATCAACCATATTGGTGTGTATGATGCATTTTGGGATGAAAGCTGCAATGAATGCTTTGAATGCAGTCTGTGACATTCATTTTATGCATGAATGAATGTGTTAGCTGGAATAATTATGGTCTATTCCTATTTACTAACATGTTAAACATATGATAATGATGTGCAAAGTGTTGAGCCTTAGCAGGCTATGGCTGCTTTCTATGCTTTTACTTTAAACCCAAATTTTTTCGTCAAAGATTTCTTAGCATTTATCAGTGGGAATGATTTCAAATTTGGTCTGAAGCTTGGAAATGACAAGTTGTAATGTGTGGATAATTTTCAGGCTTGTCACTCAGCTACTTTCTGTTTGCTAATACTTTGATTTTTAACTATAAACCAAATTTTTAGCCGAGTTGCGACGGAATCGAACTCGGCTTTTAATTTGATGAATGGTGTCTGGGCGTCTGGGTGTCAACTTTTGGTTTCCGCATGATATCTTGAGAACCACATGTCATATTCAAATGAAACTTTGCACAGACATGAGTTATGATTAGAGGAAGATCCCTATTGATTTTGAGGTTTGTGCGACAAAGGTCAAGGTCACAACTTTTAAAAATAGAACAAAAATTTGACTTATCCGTCAACAATTTCAAATATCTTCTCCCCTGAAACCTCTAAGCCAAATTAAATCAAACTTGGCCTGAATCATCACCAGGTAATGGCTTCTCAAACTGATATTCAGTTTGTCCCTCTGTCGAACAACATGGCCGCCATTGCTTAAAATAGAACATAGGGGTAAATTGCAGTTTTTGGCTAATAACTCGAAAACCATTACAGATATCACAAATCTGACATGGAGTAAAAATGATCAGCATGATGAAATCTATCCATTGTGCAATTTTGAAGAAAATCTGAAAACCAATCTCGGAGTTATAGCCCCTTTTCTGTTAAATTTTCAAAATTTTTGCATTTTTTATTTTTTAATTCAAAAAGTGTAACAGATAGAGGTCAAGTGTAAATTGCAAAAATGTTCAGCATATCAAGATCTACCCACCCTGAAATTTTGAAGAAAATCCATAAACCTTGTAGGAGTTATTGCCCTTTTTTCACCGAATTTTTAGAATTTTCGTATTTTTCATCTTTTATTTCAAAAACTATAGAAAATGCAGGTTAAGTGTAAATTGATGAAATGTTTGCCATGCTGTGGCGACTTCAAAACTGATGTTGAAAATTGTTCCTTGACCGCCATTTTCAAAATGGCCGCCAAAAAAGGCGGGAAAATTCAACATGGTCCGATTTCAATGAAATTTGGTTTCCAAATAGATATTGATGTTGCGACTTCAAAACCGGTGTTGAAAATTGTTTGTTCACCGCCATTTTCAAAATGGCTGCCAAAAAAGGCGGGCAAATTCAACATTGTCCGATTTCAATGAAATTTGGCTTCCAAATTGGTCTTTGATGTCGTGACTTGAAAACTGATGTTAAAAATTGTTTGTTGACCGCCATTTTTAAAATGGCTGCCAAAAAAGGCGAGAAAATTCAACATTGTCCGATTTCAATGAAATTTGATTTCCAAGTAGATATTGATGTTGCGACTTCAAAACCGATGTTGAAAATTGTTTGTTGACTGCCATTTACAAAATGACATCTCGACTTCAAAACTGGTGTCGAAAGTGGTCCTTAGCAAAAACGTTTTTTGTCAAAAAAGCCCAACAAAGATATATAGTAAAACATGATCAGACTTTAAAAACAGTTCAAGATATTGGAGGTGTTTGAGCTACGAAAGTTTGAGAAACTGAAGATCAACTGTATAACTTACAATGTTACCTTGATTGTGGCAACTGAGCAAGTAGTCATTTGGTAACGTCCCACCTTAACAGGAACATCATTGACCACATGAAAGCCAGGTGAGTGATACAGGCTCCTGGGGGCCTCTGGTTTTGTAAATTATTGATTTCAGCTATACATATTACCTGAATTATAAGGGAACCCCTGCTCAAATTTTTTTAAATGGTGGTCTGAAATGGGTTGAAATGGATAGTGGAGGTTTTAGTTACCATGGAAACCAAACCAGAACACTGAATTTTTGAGAAAAAAATATCTGCTTCATATATTTCTTCGCAATTTCAGAAATATGTATAAACTAGATTATAAGGGGAACCCCTGCCATTTTTTTTTGGAATGTTTTGATTTCAGCAATATGTTATGTAACCTGGATTATAAGGGGAACCCCTGCCCTAATTTTTTTTGAAAGGTGGTCTGAAATGAGTTGCAATGGATAGTGGAGCTTTTGGTTGCCATGTATACCAAACAAGAAACGGAAATTTTTAGAAAAAAATAGGCATTCTGATACATACTTATACAATTTCGGCAATAGTAAAAACTTAATTTTATTGGGAACCCCTGCCCAAAGATTTTTTTGGAAAGGGACTTGGAATGTTTTGACTTCACGCAGCTATCAGCAGTATGTATCACCTAGATTATAACCTCTGCCAAATTTTTAGTCAAGTTAGGACAAAGCCAAACATCCTCAAAAGTTTCATTATAAATCTCTGATTGAAATAAAAGAATTTATATGCTTATATGCAACTATTTGCCTATCCAATGATGTACTTATGAAAATAACAAATGTTCGCAACTGGGCTTTTGCACCTTTGGTGCGTTTTCTGATTTTCTTGACCTGTATCTGTGGGAGTAATTTGATATTAAGTCTAAAGATGAGAAATGATATGGCTTGGTAAAACTTTAAGAAATCATGGTGTCCAGCAAATTACAGTATCAACACATTAGTGTGTCAAACAGAATTTTAATGTACACTTGTCTCAGTTTTTTTGCCCAGAGTTTCAGGATCGAAATTACAGGCCCTTCTGACAACGCCAGTTTCTACATGCTCTAGTTAACTAAGCAACTTTCAACATCTGGAACTAATGAAGAAGAAAAAATGGACCAATCCAACTGGAATGATGTACGGAATAAGGGTCCACAGAAAATGGCAATTTTATTTGATATGCCAACGAAATTCAAAAGTTGACATCTTGGGTTAAGTAGCAGCCCTCAATAAAAGTGGAAATTTTTTGCTTGAATAACTTTCATCTCAACTCATTATACCCCCACTCGTGAGTGGGTGGTATATTGGAATACCCTTGTCTGTCCATTCTTCTGTCAATCCATCTGAAGATCGTCACACTTTTCTCAGCTATTCCTATGCCGATTTATTTCAAATTTGGTATTTGAGTTTATATACAGGGGAAATGCGTCGTAAGAGATTTGGTCAACCTATGATATCAACTTCCTGTTTGGCACAGTACTAAGCCATTTTTCCCTTTATTGAACATGGTGAAAATTTTCATTGAACTTTTCTCAGCTACTGCTGGGCTGATTTAATTTGAATTTGGTATTTGAATTTATATATAGGGGGAATGCGGCATAAGCAATTTTGGTCACCCTATGATATCAACTTCCTGTTTGGCAGGACTAAGCCATTTTTAAGTAAATACGAGTGGGGGTATACCTAGCAATCTGAAATCATTCCCACTGACAAATGCTAAGAAATCTTTGACAACACATGCAACCTTGTGTTTCAGTTGCGTGTCTAACTAGCTGTTGTGTTTACAGAGCTGACCAGGAAAGTCCCAAGACAGTGGATGTGGAAATACCCAGTCAAGTCACAATACAGAAAGCCCTGCCACGAATCATTGTCGACATTGGAGAGAGCCGTGCTCCATGCAATATAGACTCCTTCTATACTTGATGCTAAAAGAGCAGACTCACCAAAGGCTGTATACATAGAAGAAAATTTTTGGCTTTTTCCCATTTCTCCCCCTTTCCAGTAGCAACCAAAACTCATTGGCCATTTTGTCCGTTTCTTTTTTTTCAAATTTTTATCTCTTAACCTTGTTCCATCCTGGTATAGCTGAAATAATGCCGACTAGATGTGAAAACTATCAATCGTATCTCGGTTTATTTATCCAATCTCTTATGTTAGGCCAGGTTCCAGGTAAAATAAAGGCTCTTCAGTGACCTTTAATTTATGCTAGAAAGACTAGCATTCATGTTTATGTCATATCTCAGTTACTATGCATGATGGCTTCATTTCAGCATGTAGCCAAAAATATTTCACTGACCATGTGTCATAATCGGACAAACTTTCTTGTTGTTGATTCCTTTGTTTTAAATTAAAACCTTCTGTTTATAAATCATGTGCTTGCTAGACAGAGGTCTTCTTGTCAAATGAAGCTGTTGCTATAGAAAATTACCTTTGACCCTTACACAGATTTAAAAGTTGTGCAGTCCTTAATAAGATACAGAGTTTTCATGGCATCTCTACTTCATTCCTTTGAAGTTTGGTAAAATTTCCTTCAGTGGATTTTGAGAAGATGAAAATGGTCCTGCTGCTGGTGAACTGTTAATCCCCTATGGTATTCAACCACCCAGAAGCCAGTACATTGGTGTTGGCACAAACATCAATAAATATCCCTTTTAAACTATTTGTACAATAAATGAACACACATAAGTTGTCGAAATGATCTTTTGAAGTACTCAGATTTGACAATTGTGTTTTTTTTTCCTCAACAGCCATCTGTTATTTGTAGATAATAAACTGTATTAACTTGTACCAGGTTATGTTGGACGACTGATTTATGTTTTCCTCTGCTTATTGAGAAATATAGGCACTACTGGTATACTTTATAGGCCATCTGTAACATATCCAGTGGAAAATCAAGTTATTGAAAAATGAATGTATGGCAGACAGCTACAAATCATGTAAGCTAAATTTATTGGCGACTATTGAGCAAAATTTCGCAGAACCTTGTTCATATTTGTAGCAAAAGCGCAATTGTAACCGTCTTTGTTAGAGATGTTTTTTTTTATTATTTTATATTATGACAAGTTGTGACTTTTGAACATAGAAATCAGTAGCTAGGTCCTTTGACCATATCTTTGTTAGCACACTGACTGCGAAATCTAACAAATCTCCTTCAAATAAAGCATGAATGTTGCAATTGGTGCTGACCAACTATTATTACTTAGGTGTCAGTCAATTGTCCAAAATGATCACCAGTTTTACATAATTTATGTATTTATGAAAAATGCAAAAATCTTCCCGAGAACTTCTGAATGATTTTCAAACCAAACATGGCATGAATAAATCTCATGAAGTGATGATCCATCATCCAGTCTCCAGCGGGTAATCTTAATTTAACATTGAAATACAAACAAGTAGTACTGACAATAAGAGGTTCCTTACTTATCATACCGTGGCTGCTTACCTAGTATGAAATCAAGAACTCCAGTAGAAGCTAAGCAAAACTGAGTCAAAATATCATATTTCACCAAAACTTGCAACTTAATCCACAATTTGTCAAAACAGAAGTATAAGTCTGTAAGGACTGACAAAAGGGAGGATCCTTACAACTATCTACATTTCATCAAACAAAACATGTCTGACTATAATGACAATAGGAAGTTCCTTACAACTAATTATATAAAGGCTGTGTACCAAGTTTGAAATCAATCTCTACAAGCTAAGAACTAGAAGCTCAGGGTCTGAACCTGAATCCCTCACATGACAAAATGCTTCTAATATAAGCCATGTCTATGCTTTCAACCAAAAATGATGTTTTTCCCTAAAGGGTCTGATGTTAAGCAGTAGTTTGGTTGAATTTGATTCAGGTTTCTGGGAAAATCATCCTTTTGTGTCCTATCTTAAACTATATTTCATGATTGCAGATATGTTTTTTTTTCCGATCTGACCGTAATGAGCAATGTTTGTTCAAGACTTTCCATACATCATTCCAATTCAGTTTGGTTACTAAATTTCCTTCAATAATTTCATAGGAGTTTACAATAAAGGGCTACGCCGAGCGCAGCATGATACGACCGCAGCATGTCGACCACTGAAATTTGAACAAGTGTAAACTAAAATGAATGTGGACACAGTAATTTGCTGGACACAATAAGGACCTTGACACATTAAGTAACTGGACACAAACTAGTGAAAATTTAATCCCTTATTACTAGGATATTGTAAGAGCTAAGAAATTATGTTGACTACCGTCAAGTGAAATCCAAAGAAAAAACTCAGGTTGAAATCCAATGAAAAATAAAAGATTTCACATATTTTGAAATATTGCAATTTGGCCCCTTTGGCCCATTATAGCTTGGAAACCAAAGAGCAACGCAAAATATACTGCCATATCACTGAAAGCTTACAATGAGAACAATCATAACATAAAAATCCCATCAAAATCTGATGAAAAATAAAGACTTCACATATTTCTAATAATTGCAATTTTGACCACTTTGACCCCTTATAGCTCGGAAATGGTAAGAGCTACATCAAATCCGTTGACATACATCTGACAGCTTACATTGAGAGGAATCCAAAGAAAAAAATCTCATCAAAATCTGATGTAAAATAAAGATTTTACATATATCTTAAAATTGCAACTTTGGCCCCTTTGACCCCTAATAGCTTGGAAATGGTAAGAGCTACACAAAATCCATTGACGTACTGCTGAAAGCCTAAAATGTGAGGAATCCAAAGAAAAAAATCCCATTGAAATCGGATGAAAAATAAAAATTTAAATGTATTCTGCATGTTTGCAATTTTTGCCCCGTTGGGCCCCTCATAGGTTGGAAAAGAAACAAGTTATCAAAAATTTGATGGCGCAGCGCTATGTTAATTTTTCATAAGGAATCCAATGCAAAAAACTGCATCAAAATCGGACTAAAAACTAGAGGCTCAGACACTGAGCCTGTATCGCTCACCTGACAAAATGCTGAACAGCTGGATTGTTCAATGTTCTGTATGGTGGCCATGTTCCACTAGGGCCAAAATAAACTTTGTTCTGTGCTGGCGGCAATGTTTTTCATTGGATCAGAACAAAATAAGCAATCTTTGTTAAGGNGAAAGAAACCCCATCAAAATCCGATAAATATTAAAGATTCTACAGTAGAATATGTGAAAACATCAAATTCAACCTTTTTTGGCCCCTTTTTTAAAAATGGGTGGAGCCACAATGACCAAAACTATGCCAAGCCTTCCTTTTGTGCCAAGGAACATTGTGTTAAAATTTCATAAGGATTAGTCAAGTGAAACTAAAGTTATTGACCAAAAACAAAAGTGTCTACAGACAACGATGACGACGACAACGACGACAGCACTATACCATTATACGACCGCAAAAATTTTTGCGGTTGTATAAAAATGATCAACTGGAAGCCATCTTTTTGTCAGATTAGAAGGAAATTATGTACTCTTTGTCAAGGACCTTTCATACATCATTCAAGTAAGGTTTGGTTGAATTTGCTTTAGTGATTTCACAGATGAAAACGAAAATTTGGGGCCATATTGTTTTACCCCTCTCCATCCGTCTGCCCTCACAATTGTATGTTTAAGTGACTTTCAGAGAGTCTAGAAATGTCTTATGTGATGTTTTTGTGGTAACCACACTATTTGGAAATGTCCAGGGGATTCCCCATGGTGTATAGGTAGTATAAGATAGATATGGAAAAAAAACCACTTTACACTTGTACACATCAAATTAGTTGGGCAGATGGACAGAATGGACACTATAATTACAATCATATATGTATGTGGTTATAGGTCCATCATTATCTTTGGTTGAATTTTATCTTAAGTGGTAACCACATAAATGTACCACTGAAAAAAATTAAGTGGTACATTCCACTTAAGCATAACTGCTTAAAGGAAAATTCCACTTAAGATACCAATGGTGTGTCCGTCTGTCCATTCGTCCGAGGGGGTACGTGGTTTGTCTGTGCAACTCCTCCTACAGTTTTTAAGCTAGAAAGTTTTTATTTTGCAGATCATTTGTATATATATTGAAGATGTGCAAGTGATAAGGATTTTGATTTTGGTGCATTTTTGTCAAAAATATACATTGATGAAGTTAAGCCATTTTTGGTTCATATAGGGTACATAGTTTGTCCACACAACTCCTCCTACAGTTTTTATTTTGTAGATCAATTGTATCTATATTGAAGATGTGCATGTGGAAAGGTAAATATACATTGTTGAACATGGTGTTTTTTTTTGTCAATTAGTAATAGAGGGTACATATATTGTCCGCACAACTCCTCCTACAGTTTTTATGCTAGGAAGTTTTTTTTTTGCAGTTGATTTGTACATGTATTGAAGATGTGCATACGGTAAGGATTTTGATTTGGGTTCATTTTTTTTCAAAAAAATACATTGTTAAACTTGTTATTTTTTTTTTTGTGGTGATTTAGTAATAGAGTATACATAGTTTGTCTGTGCAACTCCTATAGTAACATGTGTCTAGCAGGGGCATCATACAAATATCATTACTAAGAAATCCCAATTTGATTCAACCATGCACGGGGGCATGTCATCCTCTAGTTCCAACAGAGTCCAATGTTAACCGTTATCTCCGTGCTGGCCATCATGTTTTTTGTCAGTTCAGAAGGAAATGAGCAATCTTGGTAAAGAACTTTGCATTCATCATTCCAGTAGTTTCAGAAGAGAAGATGAAAATGTGATTTTTCCATTAGGTACCTATATAAAGTTATGCGCTAGCGTCCATGTTTTTAGTCAGATCCAACCAATATGAACAATCTTTGTAAAGGAGTAGTAGGGCCTGCTAACGTTTTCAAACTAAAAAATGGTTTCACGTGTACTACTGAAAATGTAGTGTATGCTGTGGGCTGTAAATGCTGTAACATGATCTATGTGGGTGAGACTTGCCGGAGATTGGGTGATCTCTTTGTTGAACATAAACAGAATGTCACCAATGGTAAGGATTGCCCAAAAGGTGAACACTTTTGGCGAGCTAACCATGAATGTTAAGAAGCACTCTATTTTATAAAATTATTTATGTATTGAAGTTTAATATTTGCATAGTACAGATAACTAATGTTTTATTTCTTGTTTTTGATTAAGTTCAAGATTTGGCACAATTTTTACAGGTAATATCTGTGACACGCTATTAGGTCTGCCTTCTCTCGTCATATCCATCTTCTTCTCCGTATTTAGCCCAGTATTCCCCTAGTCGAAGGCCATAAGGCCGAAACGTTTGGGCAGTTTTTTTCATTTTTATGTGTTTTTTAATTTGTACATTTTGTGTTTTTTACCTTTTAATCGTGGCCAACTATACCATTTTATTTTGTTCCATAGTTAATTTGTGGCCATCGCACAACATATTTATATTTTTATATTTATCTGATAAAGAGCTTTGAAGTGTCATACAATTTTCTATAACAGTTAAGAAAAAAAGTTCTGATCTCATCTCCACATCCACAATGTTGGCAGGCAAAGTCATTGGATATACAATGTAATTCTATTTGAGTTCTAACAAGAGCTGTCGCCAAATAGCATCCAGTTATGCCCCAATCATTGAATGGTGAATGAAAGGATATGGAGTAAATGCACCCTGAATCAATATGGTTAGTGCAAATTTAAGAGTGTGTGGACACAATACAGGTTTAGACTCGGTACAAGTGCAGACAAAATACAAATGGACACAATGATATACCGGTAATCCTACTTGTGATCCTTCTCAAAGGAGACCAAAATCCCTTGCTTTTGGACCCATCTTCTGCACAATCATAACTATGATGTTCCTTACAACTGATCATATAGAGAGTGCATACCAATTTTGAAATTGATCCCTCTTGTAGAAGCTGAGAAAAATGCAACAAACTATTCTGGTTTTACTGATTCCATACCAAGTCCACATTTCGTCAATCAAGAAGTACACATGACAGGTCTCAAAATAGGATGTTCCGTACAACTTATCATATAAAGGCTGCATACCAAATTTTAAATAAATCTTTTTACAAGAAGCTGAGAAAAATGAGACAAAACATTAATGTTTCACTACATTTTGTAATCAAGTCCATTTCTTCAAACAGGAAGTACACATCTAACAGGACTCAAAATAGGACATTCCTAATATTCCTTAACAACTTACCATATAGAAGCTACATACCAAGTTTGAAATAAATCACAGCAGCAGAACTGAGAAAAATGTGTCAAAGAATCAAATGGCCGGGTTGTGTTTTGGTGCTTCTAGCTATAAAGTGTTGTTTTTTAGGTTCCCTAATGCGACTGTGAAAAACAGGAAAAATAATTTCAAAATAATTCCAAAAAGGGAGGTGCACATCTACAATATAAAAAGAAACATTTTGTGAAGTTTCAAAAATGTAGGTTGAAAACTGTAGGAGGAGTTGATTTCACAAAATAGGTACCCTTTATTGAAAGTGTCGATAAAAAATGACCAAGTTCCAAAGTCACTAAAAACAGGAATAAATTTTCAAAATAATTCCAAAAAGGGAGGTGCACATCTACAATATATATACAAACATTTTGTGAAGTTTCAAAATTGTAGGTTGAAAACTGTAGGGGGAGTTGATTTCACAAAATAGGTCGCCTTTGTTGAAAATGTCGATAAAAAATGACTAAGTTCCAAAGTCGTAAAAACAGGAAAAAATTTTCAAAATAATTCCAAAAAAGGGAGGTGCACATCTACAATATATATAAAAACATTTTGTGAAGTTTCAAAATTGTAGGTTGAAAACTGTAGGAGGAGTTGATTTCACAAAATCAGTATCCCATTTCCCCCGCCCCTCCGACATTCACCATACTATAACCCGGATTTGCACTCCGTGCAACCCGGCCAAAAATGTAAAGGAAATAATATTGGGACGAACGGACAGACAAGGTGAATGCAGTATATCTCGATCTCTATCGAGTAGGGATATAATAATGACTGCCGCCAGTGTTTGGTTCCAACTGAGCAAGTAGATACAAAGCAGAATTTTCAATGTATTTCATATAGTGTCCTATGTTATGCATGTTGTAATTTTTTATGAAAATTTGACCCCTAAGTAACAACACTTGGTGAGTCATCTGTAACATGTGATGCTGGAAACATCTAACTATTACCTGCCTCTGGACCTTAGTTGATTGGAATTAGTGATACACTTAAACAGTTATGAAGGTTTAAGTTCACACGACCAAAAATAAATGCCTATGTCTCCTTTCAAGGGAGTATTGTCACAAGCAGATAATAAATGAACAAAATATTAGATTTGTGGCAATTTTCACTCGGTCATAAAATGAGAGAATACTTCAAACTACATGTAATATTTTAATCTATACTTCAAATGCATTTATTATAAATAATATGAAAATGATGTCATTAACAAATAAAAAGAGCTAACCATACATAATAAACATGTTTATTTAACATAAATAAACGGTTTCATTCATGAGAATTATTATTTTGAAATGACACACATATATAAATGCATGTTTACTGAGGTGATTCCTCTAAACCTACACTTGGCAATGATACTGTAATGCCTCTCTTGGTTCCTGTATCATGACTCATTCTCTGAAAAAACATAAAAAAGTTTTGTAATAGGCTTTCATTCTTTTGGTGAAAAAGGAAAAACTAATAAATGAATCTTGTATCAAGGTTGTTGAATTTCCTCACAAATAGAGACATTTCATGTTATTTGGGAATCTTCACAGGTGATACAGTTTCATATTCCCTGTCTGTGTTTTAGATCCCCTGAGCCAAAAGGCAAAGGGGATATAGGGCACAGATAGGGAATAGTTGCTCTAGTTTTTCTTTTAATGGCATTTAAAAATTGTGATTTTGCTACCAATGGGATACGGTCTCGTATCTTGTAAAGCTTACCAATCAAATTTCAGGATTTACCTAGATATTTCATTTCAGCAGAATATATAGACAAATTTTCTTCCAAGGTTTGAAAGCTGGGAGGTTTTACTACATAATATTAGTATTGTACATACAATATTATTTTTACCATATCAAATATAATTTTAGAACTTGTTTTGCTATGAAATATTTTGATTTCCATCTTCTTTCTCTATAACAAATATAACAAACTTGTCTCTTGGAAACAGATTTATATCAAACCTTCAGCTATGGTTTCTGGATTCCTTCTAACTATGTCAAAATGTCTTAAATGTGTATTGTGCTATTTGAATGTTATATTGTTATATGTGATTTAGTTAATAGAAGATGCTTACACCAACTTGTTTCACTATAACCAATGTAAGTTTTGAACTTGTTTAGCTATAACCAATAAAATTTTTGTACTTTTTTCAGTATATTAAATGTAAGTTTTGAACTTGTTTCACTATAACAAATAAAATGTTGGAACTTGTTTCCCTATAACCAATGTAAGTTTGGAACTTGTACTTCAGTTACAAATATGTTGCTTCATATAAAAAAAATTTACTTGCATTAATTATACTAAAACATAGGTAATCAACGATTACAGAGTTCGCCTCGTTATGACACTTTGTCACAGTAACAGAATTTTGACTGGATGTTGACATCACATTTGCATGCCTAAGCAAGCAACATGATCCTACCATGTATAGTGACTGAGATCTGAACTTGCCTGAAAACTTGGACATAAATCACTCATGCTTAAAACATAAGTCAAAGTGACATACTTTTGCCTGGAAGCTGATGTACCATCAGGGATGCATGCCTATGCAAGGTTACATTATCCTACCATGTACAGTGACTGATTTCTGAACTTGTCCAAAAACTTGAATGTAAATCAATCAAGTGGAAAAAATAGGTCAATGTTGGATGCTGATCTATCATCAGAGATGGATGCATATGCAAGGTTACATGATCCTACCATGTATAGTGACTGAGATCTGAACTTGGATGTAAACTTGAATGTTAGTCGTTCAAGGGGAAAATATAGGTCAAATGGACCTAATTTTGCCTGGATGATGACCTACCATCAGAGATGCATGCATATGCAAGGTTACATGATCCTACCATGTATAGTGACTGAGATCTGAACTCGGACGTAAACTTGAATGTAAGTCGTTCAAGCGGAAAATATAAGTCAAAGCGACTTAATTTTGCTTGGATGCTGACCTACCATCAAAGATGCATGCATATGCAAGATTACATGATCCTACCATGTATAGTGACTGAGATCTGAACTCGGACGTAAACTTGAATGTAAGTCGTTCAAGCGGAAAATATGTCATAGAGACCCAATTTTCTTGGAGGCTGTGAGATAGCCCAAGATGCACCTGCATACAAAGTTTGATGACCCTACAATGCATAGTTGCAGAGATATATGCCCAAATGCGGACGTAGACGTAGACATAGATGTAGACGCGGACGCCGGGGGTACTCCAATAGTCCCCTTCAACTTCGTTGAGGCGAACTAAAAATCTTTCTTGGAAAACAATAAGTATTTCTTTTTATTTATTTTTCTGAATGTCAGTAGTATTCTGTGCAATTTCTTGGTAAATAATGAAAGTGTTACATTAATACATTGAAAAGATATGCACAGAAATCTTAAATAGGCTGTGTATTACAATGCAATTTTTCTTCTAACTGTTCAAGATCATTTTTCTAGGTATTTGAAATATTTTAAGGAAGGGGATGATGGTTCCACTCTACTCTATATTCAGTTCCAGGATAATGATATGTCATATTTCAAGAACAACTTATTTTGTGGCAGTCTTCAGAAAAAAACTGTGGGCAGTGAAAGGGGGCAAACTACACATATAAAAATCTTAAAAGACTTGACACATCAAAGCAATATACATGTATACTTAACCATATTTTCACGACAAACTCTTAAACATAAAAAGATATCTATTTCTCAGATGTGCATACTATGTAAATTTTAATTTTGCCAAACTTTTCTCTAAAATACAAATTGTAGAACATATATCATTCTGTGTTTGTGTCCTAAACACCAAAATTATCACAAGCTTATTTATAAATCTGGCCTTCATAATTTGTGGGTTTCTTATCTCTCAGACATTCAGACACATAAATGTGTGTTGTTTTGCTTTTGATTTGAATTTAAATTGCATCCTATTGTGTATTGTGACGTCATAGACACAGACAAAAATGGAAGTGGGAAATCCGCCTTCTCTTAGGTCACTTCAGAATTGAATCGAAATAATTCATGGCAGGTATATGGTTATTGTCATTTAACCATAGGCCAAGCCTTAATATTTTTCAATTTAACCCCTGGCTAACATTCTTGGTTAAATTTGAATATAAAGGACCGGCCCATGGTTAAATTTCCATTAACCATATATGATAAACAGACAGATGAATATGGCAATATGTATATATCTCCCCAAATCTTGTTTGTAGGGGTAATAACACTTGCGCTAGTCATTTTACAAGTATTTCATACCTGGTCAACAATGCCTTGTAAGCTAAGGTAACCGTCAGATTTCTGAGATATTGGTGAAATTGGTGGTGATACAGGGTATGCTGGTAAACCATGCTGAAATATAAGAAAATATACTCTAAAGAGTGAACATGAGTCTTAAAAGTAGGGAACCTCTTCTAATATATTTTTATTTTTTTCTCTTAATCGCTTTTTCAAATATTTTCTGACAAAGTATTCTTTAGGCCATAAAAAATAATTTATTGGTTCACAGGCCCTCCCTCATCTAGTTTGAGGCTTGAAAAAA
>MJUU01062240.1:37611-55845 GCA_002080025.1 Modiolus philippinarum
GCCGGGGTGATGACAATAGCTCTCCGGACATTCGTCCCGGCGAGCTAAAAATACTGGCAGCAAGATCATCATATCCAAAAATTCAAGCATAATCTGCAACGAGTTAGCCATGGGCATCTGAACTAAATAGTGTGTATTGTCAAAGGGATGGAAACATGGTCAGACATCAATATTCATCTAACATTTCAAACGCATACTTGTCACTATAAAAAATTAATAATACCTCTTTGAGATAACGGCATAACTTAGTTACAGAATCAACAATAGAAAGTGTATATCCAGAAAAAGATTCTTGTCTGGGTTTCTCTGCTGGAGGTCTTCTTCCTGTATTTCTTTCATATTCAGCTATCTCATTTTCAAGGCCCTCTAAAACCTGTAAAAAATTTAAATATTTGTATCCCCAATGACTTTAACATTGATTAAAACACAAACATTTGAATGTAATACAATGTAATTGTAAAAAGAAACTAGTTATTTTACAAATTATGCTCATAAATTTGAAATCTACATAATTGCCCGCTTTTGAACTTTTTGACAAAACTTGAATTTTTGTATGATTATTTAAGATTAATAATAAAATTTCAAGTCTTAACTGGAGGAAAGATTTACTTATTTCAGGATTCTACTGCTATTAAATATGGATTTCCCACTCATTACAAATTGTATATATCTGTATAAAACTATTACAGAACAATTATTTTTTTTGTTCCCTTTAAAAACTGGACACACAAAATTTCATTGGTTAATATGCAAAAATTCAGAAGAAGAACAAGTTTTACCTTTCTCAAGTCAGTGAGATTCATATTAGAAGTAGTATTCAGTGGTTGTTGACTAGGAGCTACTCTTTTCTTAGTTTTTGTAATTTTACCAGTATCATTCATGGCAGACTTTGGTGTTTTTAAAATCGACCCATTAACTTGTTTCTTTGGAGTTTCAAAATCTACAAAAAAATATAATTAAACATATGGTAGTTTGAATTGTTTAAAGATTTACATTACAAACAAGATACACATATAATATTATTGTTCAGTATTTTTTTTAAATAAAAGACTTAGCAAAGTGCAGTATTATGTGACAACAGTATATTGTACAAGTGTACATGTTGACAGATAATGACTGCCCCTCCTTCCCCTTCCCCACCACCAGGTACTCAATAGCTTGAAAATAGTACAAGTTACAACACAGTTACAAAGACAAGATGAGAGGTTCACATGGGGCATAGATCCATTAAACAATTTTGTTTCGTCCATCAAAGAATCATTATTACAATGTAGTTTGATTTTCAATTCACATAACCAAACCATGTTCATTCAAAATGACCCAATTTGTAAAGGAGTCATCAAAGAACTATTGCGTCTTATTTACACAAACTTGAAAAGACTATTTTTTTTAACCTGACAAGCTGAACTTCTGAATAGAAACAACATTTAAAAAAAGTGTAAAACCTTTGTTGTGATCCAGATGCAAACCTGTGTATTTTTATAACAAGTCAACATCATTTGATGTTTGTTATCATTGTATACATGTATCTGGTACTCATAATTTTATCTCGATCATTTCTCAGATTTTATTCAATGTTACTATGTAATATATTTTGCCCCATTACACCCAATTTTCTAGTCATCAAAGGCTTCAGTAGCTCATTTAAGGTCAGTAAGCAAGATTTCATTAGAATGTAGATTTTCCTTCCATGTGTAAGAAATCAATAATGTACCCATCATTGCCCATGTTAAACTAAGGTAAAAGTCCAAGAGAGCCTTTGCTTGCCATTTTTAAAATGTGAAACAATATCTTGGAAACAAGGTACATAACCTATCAATATTTTAGATGACATTATTCCTTTACCAATGCTAATTGATAAACAACCCAAAAATCAATATCTAAAAGCGAATATCATATAAAATTACCAAATAAATGAACATTGCAAACTGTAATATTTTCGTATACATACCCATTTGACTTTTAAATTGAATTTTGAAGATAAATTTCCTTTGTCAACAAAATCAGTATTTTCAATCTGCAAATCCCCCAAAATTTGGAATAAATGTAATAACAAAAGACAGATATAGTTATTCTTCTAAAAATAAGTGTATAATACTCTTGTATTTCATTTAATTAAGTTAACAAGGTAACTCACAACCTCTAGAGATATTTTTGAAAAGACATTTTTTTTTAAAACCCACAACTGTTTTTGCACTGAAAACTACATTTTTTTAGACCTTTTCCTTTGACAAAGGGGCAGGCATTTAATGCACCAGAAAGGGTAATACACACCAATTTATGGTACATGAGTACCTTGAGTGTTTTGTAGACTGTCTTGTTGTATTTGAGTACTCTGTACTGGACCTTGATACAGATGACTCATCTGAGCCTGACCACTGATAGTACTTAATGTATTATTCTTCTCTTCATTTGCTAAAAACTGCTGAAATCTTTCAAGATTAAACTTGGGCTGGTAAATACTTGGATCAAGGTCTTCTTCATCATCTGGAAAACAATTTCAAAATAAACAACTATAGATACTGAAACCCATCTAAACCAAACAATTGTTAGAAAGGTGGTTCAAAATACACAGGTTTTATCTGTATGGAATACTGAGTGTAGCATTTGTTTACCTCAAGTAAAAATGTCTCTTAAAGAACACTGCTTGAATAAACAGCCAGCATATGAATATGCATGTACATATTGGTCTATTTATAGAAAATGTAAATGACACAACAGCTATGTAACAATCAAAATCAAAACAACTAATGAACTATTATTTAAAGCACATTGAATTATCATAATAAATTATTCATGCTAGCACTTGAGAGAATAGGTGCATAGTTAAATTGCTAAATGAATACTTCTGATAATCAATTCTAATGATTTATTTTATTTTTAATTCAAAACTGGATTTGTATAAACTTGGTTCCATTTCACAAAATATACCCAAATTAGTCTTTAACTATGACACTGATAACATCTATTGTCATTTCTTAGAATGAAATTCTGGTTTTTAATTCTAGTTTGAAATACATCGTTCATACACCCTTTTTGTTCTAAAATTCCATGACTTTTCCCATGATCTTTTGGCCATTTTCATTTACCTGTTTCTGGTCAATTGTTTTGTGTTCACAGTAAAAAAAAATATGATTTGATGACACTTTAAAATTATAATGTTTTTTTTTTTGCTCTAGAAACAAAATTCCATGACCTTTCCATGACTTTCATCACAATTTATGAATTCCAGGACTTTTCCAGGAATTGATTTTGATTTTACAAATTCATGGCTTTTAAAGGATTTCATGAACCATGGAAATAATCAATATTCTTTCACTCAGAAAAGCTCAATTTTTCACCACCTAATGTACAAATACATACTTACCACTGTCAGAATGTAAATCATTCAGAGCAGAATTATCTACCATAGATTCACTTAGAGTATCTGTCTTAGTTCTCATCTCTTGCAATGGAACAACTATATTCCTAAAATTACAAAGACCAAGATATTATATGTTATTCAGGAATCTTCACAGGGGATACAGGTTCATATTCTTTGTCTGTATAATACATTGCCTGAGCAATAAGGCTAAGGGGATATAGAGCACAGACAGGGAATATGAACCTGTATCTCCTTTGTCTGTATAATACATGTATATTGCCTGAGCCATAAGGCTAAGGGGATATAGAGCACAGACAGGGAATATGAACCTGTATTTCCTTTGAAGCCCAAATAACTATTATATTCTGCTAGAAGTGTTACAATTTTTCATTTAAAGACATTCAAAAATTGTGATTTTGCTACCACAGGGATACGGTCTAATATCCCCTGTCAACGTAACCAATCAAAATGCAGGATTTACCTGGATAATTCACTTCAGCAGAATACAAATGAATGTCATGTACATATACAGCTCTATTTGATTTACAGTAGAACTTCGATGCCTCGAACACCCAAAGGACCAATGAAAACAGTTCAAGCCAGATAGGTGTACAAGATATCAAGGTAGAACTAAGTTTTCATTTGAACAAAGGGTCCAACAAAAGGGTTCCAGACATCCAAATTGTTCCAGTAATTACAGTTTGAGCCATTGAAGTTCTACTGTATTTTATATTAAGTCCTGTATTAAGAAAACAGGTGACAAAATCATTTGCATACTAAAGGTAATGCTAAAAAGGTGATGTTATTATTCATAAAGTTTGGCAATAAAATTCACAAATTCAATAACTGTATATATTAACTGCAATAAAAACCAATTACAATCATAGAAAAGGGGGTAGAACAGCTTTATCCACCTAGGTTTAATAGTCAATAAATACTGATGGCACAAATTAAGACATCCACAGAAGACTTTGGTATGCAAGAACAGCCTTCTTCAAACTTAGCAGACATGGAATAACAGCCAAATAAACAGGACAGAGACAAAAATGTTCAAATCCAATGTCATAATCTTATTTAACAACTGCGGAACTAACAAATTGACAAATGGTTCCGGACAATTTAAACAGCAAGGGAGGTAATCCCATAGTAATTGTGACGATTTATACTGATATGATGATTTATACTGATATGATGAAAATGACCACTTTTTAACATTTGCTCAACTATATTTAATCACCGGCATTGCTTAAAATGCTTAATTTGCACTTTTCTTACCAAAATATTATTATAAACCAGGATATAATTGTCAAATTTTGCCTGATACTCTGTTCACTGAACCAACTACCAAAATGAATTTAAAAAAAAAGGTTAAAAAGCACTTCAAAAAAATCACACACATAATGGTGTTCATAGAAAAAAATATATATACATGTTATACTCATAAAAATGTTTAAATAAATTGTTTGGACCCTTCAAATCTCCAAGAACTATTTCCCTATTTTCAGATAGTACCTAGTCCTTAATATTCATATATAATTGTGGACCCAAATTGATGTCTGGCCCGCCCCTACTTGGTCACAAAATTGATGTGAAAACTCAAACTGACCCAAAACTAAAATGCCAAATATCAGTGACCTACCACTGACAGATACTGAAAAACCAAACATGTTCACTAGACTGTGAAAATGAGGTCATGGGCTAAAGCCAAATAGCAGGATGTCATGTTCCATCTAGGACAAACCCACATACCAAATATTATTGACTGGGAAACTTAACGTGATAACTGGACCGTGAAATTGAGGTCACAGACAAAAACCATCATTGACCTACCACTTATAGTTACTGAGCAACTAAACTAACTACAAAAACTAAACATGTTCGCTGGACTGAAATTGAGGTCACAGACAAAAGCCATATAACAGACTGTCATGTACTACTCAAGACTAATCTATAGACCAAATATCATTGACCTTCCACTTATAGTTACTGAGAAAATGACCTAATCACAATAACTTAACATGAATGTTTACGCCGCTGCTGCCATACTTTGTACACATATGTCTCGTTTTCTGCATCTTTCATCACTGGCGAGACAGTAATGTAAATGTCAACTACCTTTTAGTTCCATCTCCATCTGGTGCTGTGGTCACATTAGGAATACCAGGCATTCTCTGAAAAATAAATATAAAATTCTAATTGTTGATTTTGTCATTGCTTGGCATTCAGAAACATAGATAATCAACGATTACAAATTTCGCCTCGTTCTGGCACATTGTCAGAGTAACCTAATTTTGCCTGGATGCTGACCTACCATCATAGATGCATGCATATGCAAATTTACATGTTCCTAACATGTTTAGTGACTGAGATCTAAACTCTTTAGTAAATTTGGATGCAAGTCAATCAAGCAGAAAATATAGGTTAAAGTGACCTAATTTTGTCTGGATGTTGACCTACCATCATAGATGCATGTATATCAAGGTTACATGATCCTACCATGTATAGTGACTGAGAAATGAACTCTGACGTAAACTTGAATTTAAGTCAATCAGGTGGAAAATATAGGTCAAAGTGACCTAATTTTGCCTGGATGCTGACCTACCATCACAGATGCATGCATATGCAAGGTTACATGATCTTATCATGTATAGTGACTGAGAAATGAAGTCAGACATAAAACTTGAATGTAAGTCACTCAAGTGGAAAATATAGGTCAAAGTGACCTAATTTTTGCCTGGATGCTGACCTACCATTAGAGATGCATGCACATGCAGGTCATATGATCCTACCATGTATAGTGACTGAGATCTGAATTCGAACGTAAACTTGAATGTAAGTCATTCAAGCGGAAAATATAGGTCAAAGTGACCTAATTTTGCATGGATGCTGACCTACCATCAGAGATGCATGCACATGCAAGGTAACATGATCCTACCATGTATAGTGACTGAGATCTGAACTCGGACGTAAACTTGAATGCAAGTCATTCAAGCGGAAAATATAGGTCAAAGTGACTTAATTTTGCCTGGATGCTGACCTACCATCGAGATGCATACATATGCAAGGTAACATAATCCTACCATGTATAGTGACTGAGATCTGAACTCGGACGTAAACTTGAATGTAAGTCATTCAAGTGGAAAATATAGGTCAAAGAGGCCTAATTTTGTCAGAGGCTGTGAGTCAACCCAAGATGCACCTGCATGTAAAGTTTGATTACCCTACCATGCATAGCTGCAAAGATATACACCCAAATGTGGACGCGGACATAGACGCAAACGCCGGGGGTACTCCAATAGTCCCCCTCAACTTCGTTGAGGCGAACTAAAAATATTAAATAAAAAATTAATAAACAAGTCTAACAAAATAACAAGCGAATTTAATGAGTGTGATTTGAAAGCAAATGTCATGATAGGCATACATGATTGCAACATGCAATTTAAAGGCAATCAATGATTATTTTATTACTTCTTATTCAGTGACAGCCACCATTTTTGTTTCCAAGCTTTGATCAAATGACATTCAATACATTTAAATATTTATATAAGACAGCAAAGAAGCACGATTTTTTAGCTTAAAATTCATAAAAATTATTGTGACATCATACATATATTGCAAAAACATCACACTTAAAAACTTTTTGTTTAAATTTTATGCAGCATGTGTTCCTAGGTAAAAATTATGGTGTCATGTGATAACAAATTAAAAGATGTATAATTTGTTATGCTGGAAGAAAGCATCTTGGTGAAAATTATAGTGCAGAGTAGCGAGGAAATTGTTACTGTCAAGAATTATAGTGTAGTGGTACCTAGATGCTTAAAGAGCCTAGGGAAAACACTGTATTTGATATATTAATTAATTAGTAGAACTTAACTATAAATTAAGTTTCAAACTGTATTTACAATTTATAGTGAAGTTATTTTTCAAACAAATAGTTTATACATTATATAAATTACATACTCTTGGGTCATCACCAAACAGGTCTTTAACAACAGCCATCATCTTATCTGATTTGGCTAAAACTTTCTGAAACTGAATTAATACAACATATCATTTAATAATTCTTACAGTTAGAATTTCTTTGTAGCTACTCAGGGTTGGATGGGAAATACCAGTGGCGGTAATTCCTACTGGTATTTACCGGGAATTACCGTCCAGGGAAATACTGCTTATTTTCAAAAAGTGGGAAATACTGGGAAATATGAGAAAAATTACTCAAATCAAGTCTTTTGACACAAAAATACTTTTAACTATTTGTTAAATTCTATTTTTTTTTTTTTAAATTTTATATCCTTTAAAATTGTGTTTGAAATACATTTAATTAATTTTTAATTAAAAAACAAGTGTGTTTTTCATATTATTTTAAAATCTATGTAGTTATAAAAACATTCCTTTATCAATCAATTTGATGTATTGAAAAATTAAAAACATACCCAAGCCCATCATTGACACTTATGTTGTTTTAGTAATTAACACTCTCACATTTGACAAATTTTAGTTGTTAAATGAAATATTTATGACAAATACTAGTACATGTACCTTAATGAATTTTATTTTTATTTATAAAAACATTAATACAAAGCAAATGCATTTCAAGGTATTACAATGATTATAAATGAATGGATCTGGGAATGGATCTGGAGGTGATGTTTAATACTGAAAATCCAAAGACTTTTATTGCTTTACTTATTTGGAATAGTCATATGGTAGTGGGAGAAAATGAAATTCCCTATGTATACATCAATTAAGACATATAGTATTTGTTGCACTTACAATGTTTTGAAGTTTTATCATTTGACAGTATATTTCCCAGTATTGTCAGGGAATTCCCAGTATTTCCCACTGTCCTGGGGAATATGAGTATTTCCCGCATTTTTGCCAACCCTGTAGCTACTTGAGGAAGAATGGGAATGCTTTTCAGCAACTTATAATAAGACATTTACAAATAGTGAATATCTAATATAGCTTTCATTGTTTTCATTTGGTAAACAGTTGATTTTTTAATACAATTTCATGTGCATTTATCAACAACCATGAAATAACTGAGCAATGGGGGAAAAATTTTATAATGCATTACAAACATAGATGAAGACAGCAGAAAAACAGACAAATAATATATAGGGCTGAATATTGTATCTACTAGTATAAACCTGAAATATATATATGTATAAGTGAGTATTATAACTTAAACATGTCTATATACATGTAGCTAAAAATAGAGGAGAAATTTATGACAGTCAATTGAAAAGATTTATTTCTATAAATATTGCGAATGGTTTACAAAAGGCTGAATCATTTTAAATCATAGTAAGGATATATACTGAATAATTATTGAAAGATTATTTCCCAGATGGTTGTTTTCTGTTTAAATGAAAAGTCAACATACTGCCAAAATCCAACAGTTAATTTCCGATATAAAATGCTTCATAGTATGACAATTTTACATTATATATAGTGGCTGCCAATGTCCAAAAGTACATTTCTGTGTAAATTAGACTGACTGATTTTGGAAATGACTTCAAGATGAAGAACAACATAAAGACTTTGATTTTTGTACTTTTAAAATGTACATGTATTAGTTAGGGTGCAGTACACAGTTTTTTCCAACGTCACTAAAGTAAACAGTGGGGGGTACCATCCCCCCACTGTAGGATTTGTTTTTCTTTGCTAATGTGGATTGTTATATACCAAAACAATGCTCTTGATGTGAACTTTACTTTGAAATAAAAATAAATATGATATCAAATTCTACAAGTGGAAACAATGGCATTCAAACATTGACAAATAACTGTTCTCAGTGCTTCAAAAATACCAAAACAAACCATTTTCAGCCATTCAAAACAACATTTTCCGTGAATATATGGGGTTCAAACTTTGTATCCCTCTAAAGGACAGAACATGAGTATTAAAAAAATTGGACTTAGAATGGGGGTTGATCGGCTCCGAAAAAAAGTTATTTTTCCTCAAAGTACAGCTTGAAAAATGTGCGCTTTTCACAGGATGCAAATATGGAGTAGTCTCCCCTTCATTGTTTACTTTTAAAATAATCCAAATTAATTCTAAATTTTTATTTTTATCATTTAAAATCAAAGATAGGCATGATACCTAGCAAATGAGCATATAAAACTTGATTTTTATCTGTTAAATAATATAGTAAAACCTAACACCAGGAGTACACACTCCAATAAGTACCCTAGTAAAATTTACGAAACTGTGGCCTGCTCACTTAAAGGGTGTAGTACACAGTTTTTTCCAACGCACTAAAGTAAACAGTGGGGTAACCATCCCCCCACTGTAGGATTTGTTTTTCTTTGCAAATGTGGATTGTTATATACCAAAACAATGCTCTTGATGTGGACTTTACTTTGAAATAAAAATAAATATGATATCAAATTCTACAAGTGGAAACAATGGCATTCAAACATTGACAAATAACTGTTTTCTGTGCTTCAAAAATACCAAAAACAAACCATTTTCAGCCATTCAAAGCAACATTTTCCGTGAATATATGGAGTTCAAACTTTGTATCCCTCTAAAGGACAGAACATGAGTATTCTAAAAATTGGACTTTGAATGGGGGTTGATCGGCTCCGAAAAAAGTTATTTTTCCTCAAAGTACAGCTTGAAAAATGTGCGCTTTTCACAGGATGCAAATATGGAGTAGTCTCCCCTTCATTGTTTACTTTTAAAATAATCCATATTAATTCTAAATTTTTATTTTTATCATTTAAAATCAAAGATAGGCATGATACCTAGCAAATGAGCATATAAAACTTGATTTTTATCTGTTAAAACTGATAATTAATATAGTAAAACCTAAAACCAGGAGTACACACTCCGATAAGTACCCTAGTAAAATTTACAAAACTGTGGCCTGCTCACTTAGGATATTCTCTAGTTTTAACTCCATGCTTAAACCACGACGCTATAGCAGACGACACTGTATTCTTTTCGTAACTTCAAATGGTGGTTAGAAACCTTGCTACGTCAAACACACAGGTGATCATATGGATAAGTCCCACCCACTTGTAGATCAGACCAAAACTCAACCTCTCACAAATGATGATTGATGTAGAAATCAATAGTTTTTGCAAAAGCTCTGGCTTACTTTTTTCACAAAGTGCATTCAAGGCTATATATTTCTTTTAAAAAATATGTGCAAAAAAAACTTTGACTGTAAATTAACTTTCTTACAAAAAGTATAATAATAAAAAATAGCACTTTCAGAAACACTAGAATCCAAATTCACAGTAACTTCAGTATTTAGTTATCAAAAATAAGCTCTATTTTTTTATGACACTGATCAATGATTTGTCATGACTTCTGGACACTGTCAATATTATAAACATACTGCCTTCAGTGGACTGTGTTATAGGAGATTACCATACAAAGAAAAAATATCACCCAAGACAGAGTCAAGGGTGATATTTTCTCTTCATGTGATATTTTTTCTAAGTGTGGTAATCTACCATAACACCCTCCACTGAAGGCAGTATGTTTTTTATTATACTGAATGCCTTCCTTTCACCTTATTACTGAATAAATAATATGGTTTCTCATGAAAAAATTAAGTGTTTTAGTCAAGAATATAATATGAATTACAACATCTGAACACACGTTTTGTAAACTCTAACATGGGCCAAATAGAAGATCAAAACAGGAAAATGCTAAAATGAAAAATGAAAATAAAGTTATTCTTGGGAACAATTAGTATAATGCTGTGAATCATGATTTCATGGTACTGTTGGCTGAACAAGAGTTTGCATGTTTTGGATAATTGCAGAATTCACATTTGGAAAACCTTCAAACACAATCAAAACATTTTTTCTGCTAGATATTTTCGTTGCTATGCAAAAATATCACATGTTGCTAGGGGAAGCATGTGATATAATATCACATGTTGCTAGGGGAAGGCGGAGCAAACAACAAATACTGCAAAATACCACATTCAGGAGAACCAATGAAATGACGGGATTTTATCAGAAATTTGCATGAAGTATAATAAATATATATATAATGCTTTTACTATACCTCATGCTGATCATACAAAACTTCTTTCATTATAGCCAACTGTCTAGCTTCTGCATTTGATATACTCAAATCTGATTTCTTTGCTGAAATTAAAATAATTTTATTATATATCCTTTAATGTTCAGTTCTGCNCCGCCTTTTTTGGCGACCATTTTGAAAATGGGGATCAACGAACAATTGATAACATCTGTTTTGAAGTTGTGACATCAATACCTATTTGGCAACCAAATTTCATTGAAACCGGACAATGTTGAATTTTCCCACCTTTTTTGGCGGCCATTTTGAAAATGGTGGTCAACAAACAATTTTTGACATCAGTTTTGAAGTCGCAACATCAATATCTATTTGGAAACAAAATTTCATTGAAATTGGACAATGTTGAATTTTCCCGCAATTTTTGCCGGCCATTAAAAAATGGCGGTCAATGAACAATTGTCAACACAGGTTTTGAAGTCACAACATCAATATCTATTTGGAAACCAAATTTCATTGAAATCGGACATGTTGAATTTTCCGGCTTTTTTTTGGCGGCCATTTTGAAAATGCCGGTCAATGAACAATTTTCAATACAGGTTTTGAAGTCGCAACATTTGGAAACCAGATTTCATTGAAATCGGACAATGTAGAATTTTCCTGCCTTTTTTGGCGGCCATTTTGAAAATGGCGGTCAATGAACAATTTTCGACATCAGTTTTGAAGTCGCAACATCAATATCTATTTGGAAACCAAATTTCATTGAAATCGGACAATGTTGAATTTTCCCGCCTTTTTTGGCGGCCATTTTGAAAATGGCAGTCAACGAACAATTTACAACACAGGTTTTGAAGTCGCAATATCAATATCTATTTGGAAACCACATTTCATTGAAATCGGACAATGTTGAATTTTCCCATCTTTTTTGGCGGCCATTTTGAAAATGGCAGTCAATGAACAATTTTCAACACCAGTTTTGAAGTCGCCACAACATGGTAAACATTTTATCAATTTACGCTTAACCTTAATCTTCTATAGTTTTGGAAATAAAAGACGAAATATACGAAAATTTTAAAAATTCGGTGAAAAAAGGGCAATAACTCCTACAAGGGTTTATGGATATTCTTCAAAATTTCAGGGTAGGAAGATCTTGATATGCTGAACATTTTTGCAATTTACACTTGACCTCTATCTGTTACACTTTTTGAAATAAAAAATAAAAAATGCAAAAATTTTGATAATTTTATGGAAAAAGGGCTATAACTCTGAGATGGGTTTTCAGATTTTCTTCAAAATTGCAAAGTGGGTAGATCTCATCATGCTGATCATTTCTTCTCCGTCAGATTTTTGATATCTGTAACGGTTTTCGAGTAATTTGCAAAAAACAGCAATTTACCCCTATGTTCTATTTTTAGTAACAGCCGCCATGTTGTTTGGTCTACGGACATAAAAATCACAAACTTGAAAGTGCATACCCTGGTGATGATTCAGGCCAAGTTTGGTAAGTATTGGCCCAGTAGTTTCAGAGGAGAAGATTTTTGAATAAAAGTTAACGGACGGACGGACGCCGGACGCCGAGTGATGGCAAAAGCTCACATGGCCTTTGGCCAGGTGAGCTTAAAATGAAAATAAAGTTATTCTTGGAAACAATTAGTATAATGCTGTGAATCATGATTTCATGGTACTGTTGGCTGAACAAGAGTTTGCATGTTTTGGATAATTGCAGAATTCACATTTGGAAAACCTTCAAACACAATCAAAACATTTTTTCTGCTAGATATTTTCGTTGCTATGCAAAAATATCACATGTTGCTAGGGGAAGCATGTGATATTTTCTTTGCTACCAGGGCTCACCATACTTCAAAATAACAGGAAGACTTGAAGTCTCCCTCAGGGTCCAGATAGGGAGACTTCAGGTCATGACAGGGAGACTTGTGTACGCGTATTCGCAACTGAATTTAACAGAATTTCTTTTTTGTTTCCCATTGATTTTGAGTTTTTTAGCTGAAATGGCAATAAATCAGTTTTAATCATTCAAATATTATTGTTATTTAATTGTCTACACATTCAGATTTATTTTTTTTTTAATATTATTTTAGCAGTATCAGATTTATATTCATTTTCCCCTATTAAAAAATACTTATGGTGGAGGTGCTCCTACATTTAGGTAAGATTAATACTAACAATAATTTACATAGTTTTCTTTTCATTTATCATTAGTTTATCACTCAGTTCCTCAAAGAGACACTGTCTGAACCTCTACATTCTTAAATGAATGGTTCTCCAACATATTGGAGGAATATACAGATAAGACATTGCAAGTCACTTCCTGTTTTCATTGGATTTGAAACGTATATATTTGGGACAATTTTTATTGAATTTTTTGTAATAAATGTATATTACAAAGTCAACTAGCCTTGATCTACGATCTAAGAACCATGAGATGATATAAAGAACTTTGAGCTTTGCAGAACATGGGGATAAGCTTTAGAAATCTTTCAATTTACTTCCTGTTACCGGAAATAGAAAAGATAAACAAAGCGACTTTTCTCAAGTCACCAGGCAACTCATACTCGCTTTTGGGAGCTACTGTAGGCGACTTGAAGCACAATTGGGCGACTTAATCGCACTAATCGCCCAGTTTGGTGAGCCCTGGCTATGCAAAAATATCACATGTTGCTAGGGGAAGGCGGAGCAAACAACAAATACTGCAAAATACCACATTCAGGAGAACCAATGAAATGACAGGATTTTATCAGAAATTTGCATGAAGTATAATAAATATATATATAATGCTTTACTATACCTCATGCTGATCATACAAAACTTCTTTCATTATAGCCAACTGTCTAGCTTCTGCATTTGATATACTCAAATCTGATTTCTTTGCTGAAATTAAAATAATTTTATTATATATCCTTTAAACTAATGTTCAGTTCTGCACAACAAAATCCCTTCTGAATGTAATGCTTATCTCTACACTTGCATAGACATTTATGTTTCAAGTGTTGAATTTCATTTGGTACAATTTTGTCTTAAAAAGCACTGCAGGATAGATCTTGTTGCTATGTCACTTGTATTCATACACTTTCTGAGTTATTGCTATTTATGCTTGGGGCATTTCATTGAAAATGGTGTGATGTAAATAAGCACTAATATATTTGCCTTTATCAAATCAGAAGCCTTTAACACACCCTTCATAGCGATCAGCTAAACTCGGAAGTAATTCTCTGTGTAAAACTTGATTCCATTGTTAAAGCAATACGCAATGATCAGATTGACATGGATAAGTATACTGAACAGTAAAAGAAACACACCATTTTCAGTATACGTTTTCGTGTCATTCTGATCATTGTGCATTGCCTTAACAATAGGATCAGTTTTACATGGAGAATTACATAAGAGTTTAGCTGATCACTATGAACAGTGTGTTTATGTAAGTGTTGTACCCAATGAATATTTTCTAAATTTGTTTTATTTGATTGAACACATAAAAAACTTGAAAAATAAGATGATATACTAATGAATAAATGTATGTGATATAAAATTATAACTTAAATTATATATTAAAACACTAAATAAAAGAGCAACACTTTTTGTTCTTCATCTTCAGGTCATTGTGTGCCATGATGTATGTGTATTTGTTCCATGTTGAAGATTGTATGGAAAACAAATTTTCAATTTTAGTTTATAAATTATTAGTACAAATTTTTCAATATCTGTTTTCCATTACATGAGTTATTTCTCGTCTATTTACAGCTATAAGTACCTTTCATTTGTCTGTGTTTCTGAAGCCTTGCAGCAAGAGCATGTTTAGATTTGTGTGCCTCTTTTCTTCTAGCCTATTGCATAAAGTGAAGTAAGAAATAACTCAACAAATTCACAATAAATAATTATATAACATAATAAAATATATCAAAACATTCACCATTGATTCGCTGGTAGAATAAACTTTCAAAAATCTTGTGAATAATTGACAGTCACTTTTATCTATCTTCTGTAAATCTTTATACATCTAAAATATAATTATTATAGTTTTCATATCGAAAAAGAATTGTACATGTATATCCATGTATATCAACTAGAGTTATGTAATTTCAAAATATATGGAACGAGCCTCTGGCAGGTTTATTATATTTAAATTACATAACAAGAGTTGATATCCAGTGATATACAATTCTTTCGAGTTTTAACACTATAAATAAATGCAATAAATTTTTAGTGCCAAACTGCTGTTCCTTGTTTGCTTGCTTGAGACTTTGATGTTTTGTTTCGAATAACAACACCTTAACTAGGTAATGCTAATCACGGCCATCTCACAGAGGTCCAATAGTAACGTCGAAAAAGTGATAGCACATTAGGTATGATGTGTTATTACTTAAATGCGATACGACAAGTCATACCTAACTCCAGCTTCAAAGTCTCCTTGTGTACCACAAATAACTATTCATGCAAGGAATAGATGAGTGTGCACCATAAGAGAATTATCAAATATTTAAAAATCAAAAAGAATCCAATACTTGTGCTTTGTTATCTTAAATTTCAGAAATACTGTAAACCTGGGATGGCATGTCATTTTAAAACATGAAATGGGTGTAACAATACAGACGCATGTAGTATAAAATAATAATAAAATATTGCAAACTAGCTGTTAAATTAAGAAATAAAACATAGCAGTTTTTTTATTGGCATTTTAACACAGGCATGAATTGTTTTTGTGAACATTTTATCCAGACCTTCAGCTTATTTCATTGTCATTCATTTGACAAAAATTCTACTATTTCACTATAATCTCAATTTTGAATTTCCAAACAGCACTTTGTAAGAGCTGGATGTTACAATTTTGAATTTCCAAACAACGCTTTGTAAGAGCTGGATGTTACAATTTTGAATTTCCAAACAACACTTTGTAAGAGCTGGATGTTACAATTTTGAATTTCCAAACAACACTTTGTGAGAGCTGGATGTTACAATTTTGAATTTCCAAACAACACTTTGTAAGAGCTGGATGTTACAATTTTGAATTTCCAAACAACACTTTGTAAGAACTGGATGTTACAATTTTGAATTTCCAAACAACATTTTGTAAGAACTGGATGTTACAATTTTGAATTTCCAAACAACACTTTGTAAGAGCTGGATGTTACAATTTTGAATTTCCAAACAACACTTTGTAAGAGCTGGATGTTACAATTTTGGTAATGACATCATTATATTGAAATAAACACCCTGTCCCTAATTAGGCTTAGTTATGTTCATATGAACAAAATTATATGTAAAGAGCAAATATTCTTAGTTGCCATGACATTTAAACCATCAAAAGCTGATGTAAACAAGTATGTTTATCGCATGAGCCAAATCATTTTATTGTTATTCAAACATGATTTATACAGGAACTTCAGGAAGTCATATTAGAATAGCAAACAACGCTTAATCTATTAACAATTTATTTTGTGTGGCAAATGTGACTTTCCTCAATATCCTTTATTGGAAGCAGTATATAATAAATACATTGAAACCTGTCTAAACTAAAATTCCTTTTAGGATGAAAGGCCTAACTGGATTAAGACAGACGTTTGGGTTACCCATGTTTATGTCGATATTTACTTTAGGCAGGTTCCAGATCAGTCCAGCTTTGGTATAGGCAAGTCAAACAAGATTTCTTCATTATATTAAATTAAACCATAATCAATAACAATACTTACTATTTCCTCTGGAGTTGCCTTGAATTCATTCAAATCATGCACAGTATCCTACAATATAATGTAAGTCAGCATTTCAAGTATTGTTTGTGTAAATTTGATTACTTAGTTGGTTGGAATTGAAAAATTTGTTCACTAAGGATTACTCTGTTTATTGATGGAAGAAAGATATTTTTTCATTAAAGATATATGTTAACTGGATCAAAGACAAAAAATGTTAGATCCTAAAAGTACCAAAGTCTGGGCAAAAAAGAACAAAAACTAAGTAATTCCATAATGTGAGGAAAAAATCTTCATAACATATTTAGAAAACATCTGAAAATTTCATAGATATTGGCGAAAAGCTGTAGGTGGGGTTAATTTAACAAAATATATATCCTGCATTGAATTGAAAATTCCCATCTGCTAACTTGACATTCTGATTCACCTTACTGAAAACCTGTCTTGAGAGACCACCCCTTCTGCCATCAGAAAGTGGTCCTTCAAGACAGTTGGTCTTTCAAAAGAGGTTTATTTCATATGAATTTTACACAGAGTAGACAAAATGTAGTGGTCTTCCAAAAGAGGTCGGTCTCTCATAGCAGAGGTCTCTCAAGACAGGTTTCACTGTAGCACTAAATGTAACCAGACAAAAAAAGTAAAATTTAAGGAATTCTTCGACATATAGCAATGAATTCGACTCAAACCAGTGCTTTCAGCCATCTTGATATTAAGTATGACCAATTCTTAGGGAGAATAAAAAAAAAATCTGTGTTTCTGGTAACCCGACTGACCCTAGATTTTTAGGGCTAAAAATGCCTACCCTAAAGTTTTTTTGTAATTTTTCAAGAGGCACTGTTTAAGTCCAGAAGTTACCCTTTATATGTCTATGTAAAAAGTTTTGGAAAAATAAAATAAAGGGCTACGCCGAGCGCAGCATGACACGACTGCAGCATGTCATCCACTAAAATTTGAAAAAGTGTAATTTAAAGCGAGTATGGACAAACGAAAGAGCTTGACACAATAATTAGAAGGACGCAATAAGGAGATTGACCCAGTAATTAGCTGGACACAAACTAGGGAAAACCAGAGTGGACCCTAAAAGATGTCTCGCCCGTCCCTGCTTGTCACTAAAACAGTCATGTACTACTCAAGAGCAACCTACAAGCCAAATATTATTACCAT